>CAJNDS010001246.1:0-26519 GCA_905221605.1 Symbiodinium natans | reverse complement strand
AAAAAGAACACACACACACACACACACACAAACAAAGAAACCCACACACACACACACAAAACACGTACACGCGCGCACACACACACACACACACGCACACGCACACGCACACGCACACGCACACGCACATGCACACGCACACGCACACGCACAAGCCAAACGCACACACACAAAAACACGCACTGATGGGCGGCATCCGCTCACTGCCGCGTGACTGCCAAGGCCTCATCGTCCGCGGCACTCCCCTTGGCACAGATGCATTCGTCCAGCGCGCCCTCGCGGCCCGGAGTGCTGAACACGGCCGATTGCTGCGCAGCATCCCCACCGTACCGGACCTGCAGGCTGCGTGGCTGCTCTTGCACTACTGTGCCGCACCGCGGGCGACTTACCTGTTGCGCAATGTGCCCCCAGCGCTCACCGCCCAATATGCCACCGACCATGATGCCGGCATAACAGTGTGCCTCGCCGTGCTCCTGGACCAGGCCGATCACTCGCAGAGACGCTTAGTGCGTCACAGCTTGCCCTGCGGCATGGGGGATTGGGGCTCCGCTCCGCCGTAGTCGATCGTCATGTCGCCTACTGGGCATCTTGGGTCGATTCCCTGCGAGCGAGGTCACCACTCGTAGCCGACAACCTCGTCCAGGCGCTTGCCGATCCTGGCGCTGCTGGCTCCACTGGTGTCGTCGCGCAACGCATGCTGCTGACTACCCCCGCGCCCAGGGGTGCGATGTGCCAGCCTGGGATGTCGCACAGTCCGCCCCAATTGAGTTTGATGAACCCCCCGACCAGCCTGGCGACTGCCTGCGCGGTTGGCAGCGTCATGCTGCCTGTGTCTCCCGCATCCAAAGACAAATGTACTGAATTTATGAACGGAGTGCGTGATCCGCGTGGACTTGTGAACGAAACGCGGGCAAAAAGGAAGTTATAGTGAGCCCGCCGTACGCATATTATTCCTGTTGTTTCGTTCATAACATTATTACTGCGGCCCGTGCGTTAACTTACTGCCTTCGAAATAATATTATTCTCCTCACTGTTCGCGAGCTCACGGTAAGAATATTATGCTCGCGGGATAGGTTAATAATAATACGAAGTGAGAATGAAATGAATTGACAAGGAATAGAATGACGCGTGCAGTGAAAGTAAGCCCGAACGAAGTAAGCGCGTGTTCGTTCTTTCGCTTCGTCGATTCTCTCACTCTTTCACTCATGTCCTCACGCTCCCTAAAAAGGCCCTTCCTTTTTCTCTTCTTTTTATTGGGCTTTTAAGGGGACCGCTGTGAGGATATGATTCGATATGATTGTAAGGGAGAGAAAAAAGGGAGCGACCGCACGAATCATATCCAGAGCGCTGCTGCTGTCGCGGGCCAGCCCGCACGCTGCCCGTGCCCTCATCGTCCGGCCTACGCACGAAGGGGCCACCATCCCGAGTGCAGAGTTTCGTGTACTCTTGTTGCCGCGATTGCGACTCCCGCTGCCCGAAGATGTTGAGATTCTGCAGCAGTGGGGAATGACCCCCTCCCATAAACGAGGGCAGCACGCCCACACGCAAGACGCCCACCCGCACCCGTGCGCACGCGCCCACGCCCACGCGCAAAGTGAGTGAGCAACAATGACACAAACAGCTCACGTTGGCAACGGAGGTCTTAGTCTTACACGGCGACTTGCGCATCGTCGTGCTGAACGGCATGCATGTTGACTAGAAAAAATTCGGCAGCAACCAGGCAAGGCCGGAGAGCGTCTTCTTGCGGTGACGACGATGGAGATATGCCTTTTGCAGCCAATGAATTCCGAAGCTGTTTCAGCTCAGACGCGGCCGAATTGATTATTCGTTCCACAAGGCTGGTTGGAGGGCTCAGCCCGCCTGCGGAAGCTGCAGCAGTCAGTGAAATGAGGAAAGGCGCCAAGGCGTTTTAGGAACCACTTCACACGGCGGGCGACCCACGATCTTACTGTTGTGATGCCGAGACATCCAGCACGTGCTGACACTGGCGAGCGCGCTGAGCCAAAGCATTGCTTATATTGCAGACTAGGGCAGTTCTTGCATTCACGTTTTGGTGCAAGCTTGACACACCCTAGCATGTCAGGATGCAGGGGGCTTACAGATGCTGGTAGTTTCAGTCAGGTCAGTCTATTGCTTGCTTTGCCGAGGCGCCAGCGTACCTTCCACATCATGGCACAACCATGATGGCGTACGACCCCGAGCGCGGCTCGGCAAACCAAGTAACACTGGCAATGTGCAGTTGATGTGCTTACAGCATGTATTGCACCAAGGCTTTCGGGCCCAAGCCCTGACACAAACGTCTTAGCCAAAGTGGGGCCCATCGGGAATGACTGTCGCAATCAAATACATGTTCAAAAGGAAACTGCAGCTTGCCACTTACTGCTTGACATCCTCAGTGAATTTTACCTAGGTAGACAAGTAGTCGTCTACGGCTTGCACATTTCTTCAGGCGGACTTCACATCAACTGGGTCACCAAAGCCATCCACACGTGGTGGCCTGGTGATTCTGCAGCATGTCTCCGGCAAACTTGTTTGTCACATGGTGTTTCCGCTTGAAAAGGCGCGGCACAGTCCTCAAGGATCAAAAAGCTGATTAACGGGGATCTTCCCATATGCCGGCTGTCTCGCCCTCGCTTGACGCCACGCCTCCGTGAATTGAAGGAGGCATCTCCCATCGTTGGACATGCGGGGTCAAGTGAAGCAGTCCTTGGCAGGAGCACTTCGCCAACTTCATGAAGCGGCGCGTCAGGTCTTGGGCCGGGCAGATGGAGCACGAACGTCATAGGTTCCGGCGAGGTTCGTTCGAAGCTTCATTTGCCCGAACTGTTGTATTGTGAAGTCATCGAAAATAATTGATGCTTAGCGGGCTTCTGTCAAAAAGCTGCACAGGTCGAGATGTCAGGCCCGCAGATCAAGCCTTGCTAGACGTTGCAACATCCGGTCTGTGATTTTGAATCGTTTATATCGTTTGTTAAGCACGAGTAGTGCGTTTGTCAAAACAAGCAGGCGCAATTTCGCTGGCGGCATGACTCATTGACTTTGAATCCGTTCCGGCCTCGCACACAATTGTACCCACCCCATGAAAAGTGCAGAAAAAAAAAGCTGCACTTGCTCCCAATCACCAGGGGCCACGTGACGCGCACGTGGGAGTGGGCTCGTGAAACCCAATCTAGAGGGCCCACGACGCGCGCTAAGAACGTTGCCACACCCTAAACCCCAAAGAGTCCCCAAAGCCTAAAGCCTAAAGCCTAGAGCCTAAACCCTAAACCCCCAACCCCCTAAACCCTAAACCTTAAACCCTAAACCCTAAACCCTAAACCCTAAACCCTAAACCAGCGCTAATGGCTTCGTAGGACCTTCTCCTCGCACGTGTGGCATGCCAGCAGCTCCTGCCCTAAAAATCCTGAAGCCGTAAAACCCTGAACCCTAAAACCCAAACAAACCTAAAGCCCTAAAACCCCAAAACCTTGCCACAGCCGCGAAGACCTCTATGCGGCGCGAGTCCGCCAGCGGCACGTCAACGTTCATGTCACGCAACCAGACATTTGTCGCCACTCGGGCCCCGCCTTCCCGACAGATACGGGCGGCGGCTCGTTCCAGAGGCGCGCCCCGCGGGCCCAGAACACCCGCCACTGGGCAGGCCCGGTGGTCACCGAGCGCGTCCAAAGCCCCGCCAGAGCGGCATTGCCTGGGCACGTGCGGCAGCGGAAGTCTCAAGCGCCGCAACAACACGACTCGCATGCAATCGGATGGCATGCGCAGCTCAGGCGCGGTGGGGAGTGCGGTGATTGCTCGTGAGCCGCCAGGCCCAACTTGGGACAACAGAAGCGCGCGAGAAGCCGGGTCAAGGTCAGAAAGGAGGCTTTCGCCGCTGCATCCAAGCGTGACGTGGCGGCCCGCTGCCATCCTCGCAGAGGGTCCCCGAAGTTGCGTACCGCCGGCGTTTCAGGGCGGGAAGTTTCAACCAGCTCAGCTGCCGCCAAGGCGGGGCGTCAAAGCCAGCTCGCCGCAGACTCGACTCCGAGCCAAGGGCGGCGGCCACGCAGGGCAGGAGACAACCTTCTTGGGGTGTCGCTCGCGGAGTGTAGGGAGGGTGTCTGACTGTGCCGCCGACCGCGTGACCTTTGCGGACCGCAAACCGAGCCCACCAAAGTGCAAAGGCAACTGCGGTCGCGCCGCGGTGAGGGCGTCCAACTCCGGCGGTGCATCGTTGGCCAACAACGCCCCCGAGCAAGTGAGAACCATCTCGTCGTGGCGGCGGGCGAAAGCCGCCGTGGCAGAGGGCGGCAAGGCGCGGAGCAGGTAGTGGCAACGCGGGGCGGCGCACATGAGCAATAGCAGCCACGCCGCCTGAAGGTCCGGGACGGCGGGGATTTTGGACAGCAAGGACGTGTGGGTCCTTATCTTGTGTTGCAGGAACGCATCAACAAAAGCATCGCTGCCCGACGGTGTGCCTAGGACGCCCATGCCTTGTTGTTCTGCCGGCAAAGAGTGGGCACCAACCCACACTGGGGGGTGTCCTGGCAGGGGCGGCAGTTCCGCCGCCAGGCCCTCAGGTTCCTCGCCCGCTGCGTTCCAAACTCGCGTCTTGCCGAGGTTCAAGTCTATGTTGGCGTGCTCCGCCCACGCTGCGCGGAGGGTACGGAAGGTGGGGACCGCGCGTTCAACCGGGCACGTGATGTATGATGATGTATGTGTCATCCAAAAATGAATACAAGTCTTCTCCCAGGCGGAAAAGTGGAGTGGGTCGTCTGCAACGCTCGGTGGATGCCGACAGCAAACAGTCCGGGCATCAACAGATCCCCCTGTGACCTTGGAACGTGCAACTCCGGGAAATGTGGTCGTAGGCTCCAACCCCATCAACACTGACCGCGGTGGTAGAGCGATTGGACTCCCTAGCGAAGCGGAGGGCGCGTGCCAGCGCTTCCGTACCTGCTTTGGGCATATTGGAACGGGGCGCAAGCTTCCTGCAGTTGGGCACTGAACTGCTGGGCGAGCGTGCGCGAGACGAGGCGCCGAAAAAAATCGCCCATGACGAAGGCCCGGACTCCCCCCGCAGGCTTTTGGAGGGCCACCATGCGGCCAAGGCGAAGCCCGGCTGCAATTTGCTCAGGCACCTCTGCACGAGCCAGGCACTGCGCCGCGTTGTGCAAGAGCTCGCAACACTTGTTTTGACGATTTGACCATCCCTTCGGCGGGGGCACGAACGACCCTCTCACGATCTCTCACACATGGACCGCAACTTGTTGCTCCCGGTGGAGCTTGTGCCGCCCTCACACGAAGCGTGACTCGAGGTGCCTGCGCCGGCAGGTCGCAGGCTGAAAGCCCAGTTTGGATGGCACACGATCCGACAAGCGCAGCTGACAAGCAAAACTAATTTCTATCCTGAATAGCAGCAATAAGTTTAGGCCAACCAAAATTATGTTGAACATCGCGTCAAAGCCAGCCCGTGCTTTGGGCCCGTAAAGCCATGGCGTCGGCAGCACGCGCGCGCCGCAGATCTGTACTGCTGTCCATGGCGTTGGCCCTGGCCTTGCCCCTTGGAAATTTAGAGCCGGAATGACGTGCGCATTGCGTACGACTTTGGATCAGAAGAGCAAACCTTGTGCCTTGATCCTCAAGCCCAAAGCCCGCCGCCAACATTTTCAGGTCCAAACTGTGTCTGGAGACTCCTTAGACGCATCCTCTACCCCCAAATCACAAGAAAGGCACCCTGAACCCTAAACCCTAAACCCTAAACCCTGAACCCTGAACCCTAAACCCTAAACCCTAAACCCTACACCCTACACCCTACACCCTAAACCCTAAACCCTAAACCCTAAACCTAAAAACCCTAAACCCTAAACCAGTTGAACGCCAAGTAAGGTCCAAGGTGCCGCACCTTCGAGAGGTGCATGGCATTCACACCCAGGCGAACCCAGAGGCCTTGGGATGTGAGTTCAAAGAGCTCAATTGGCTCAATGAGTCTGTTTAGTGGATGTTTTGCACATTTGGGGGGGGGGGGGGGGGGGGTGGATGTCATCTTGGAAGCGCAAACAAAAAAAACACACACACACACACACACACACACACACAGACTTACTTTGTGATGGTCCTTTGTTCCGAAAGCTCTAGACTTTCCCCATTTTCCTTGAGGTGCAAGAGGTGGAGAATGTTTGTATCTCCTTGATGCTGCTGGGTTGCGTGGGTTTCATGATGGCCACGTTCTATCTGGTGAATTGGCCAGACGATGACATTCAGAAGATCACGTGGGAAATCATTAGCACCACCACTAGCATTTTCGGGGCCTTGCTGTTGTTCCAGGGCTGCGATCGCGTGGTACACTACTATTTCCTGGATCACGTCGCTACGTGGTATCAGCTGGCAGTGAACATGCTGCACATGATGTTGTGGTTTTGTGTGCTGCAACTCGTATTGGCGTACTACTCTGGAGCGGTGGGGCAGCAGAAGGTTCCAGCTGACAGGCGTGCAGCTCTGTCGGAGGCTGCAAGTTGCGATAGCCACCTGCGACCGCTGCACCTGGAACGTGCGGAAAGGCACTTGCATCCTCGCCTTTCTTCAGCAATGATTCTTTTAAAACTCGTTGTTCATTCCAGGGAAGGGTTCGCTTCGATGTCGTGGTAGAAGCGAAGAGGTAACAGGAAACTTTTGGCCAGGCACCAGATCCGGTTGAATACTCACGCTTGGGCTGTTCTCATGGGGCACATCACCGGCTTCGCGGCAGTGAATGCATGGAGCAGCTTACAACAGGCGCTGCCCAGGCTTTGGTGCCCTGTGGTTCCCGTTCTTGCTTATATCAGCATTTCTGTCGTCTATGACACCACCGCACGCTGGCGCTATGAGCGGACCATGGCAGACGGCGAAGAAGATGAGTACGAGGTGATTTGGGGCGAGTGCGTAGCAGAGACGGAGGATGAAGTGATCTCTTTGTCCGTGTCATTCCTGCTCGTGCAAGTGCTACCAGGATGCCAGTATCAACAAAAATAAGAATCAACGCAAGTGTGGACGCCGATCGAATACGCTGAACATCTAACATTCACCTGAATTAAACTCCGAACGACCGCAGCGTTCACCGGAGATCCGAGGCTCCGCCTGTGCATCACGGGAAAGTTGCCGGGCCCCGGCGGCGAGGAGCCCGAGGGCTCCTGGCATTCGAGCCTTAGCCGTGGACTTCTTACATGAATCCACGCGGTATTCTTGATCCAATACGGGCAGTATATAAGTTTATACAATTTATACAGATATTATTTCTTAAGTGTGTGCATGTACGCATATGTACAGATCCATGAAGGCATATGTGTAATGTGTGTCTATATGATTCTAGGTCTAGATGTACACTTGTATACATACATACATACATACATACATACATACATACATACATACATACATACATACATACATATTATAAGATTATGAATTCTAACGTTCTTTCCACTTTCATTCACAACGAATACGGTCACAGGCCATGGCAAGCACATGTTGAATCCGAAGCCTGAACACACAAACCGCCTACCACCCTCCTGAACCTTCATCTCGAGGTATTACCATATATTTCAAGCCCGGAACCTGAGCCCCGACCTTGAACCCCAGACGGAACCTGAGCCCCCAACCTTGACCCCTAGAAGCCCGTCCCGGTATGCATACTGTATACTGAGGAGGGGATCCTGTGTCTTGCTTCTCTTGATGGGCCTCGTCCTGGGTGTCGCCGAGCTGGTGAGGCTGGCGCACGCCAGGGCCAAGCAGTTCCAGCGCGGCGTGAGTGGCGACGAGGACTGCGGCGCAGCGTGTCAACGCAAGGGGCCTTCCTTTTGGGGGGCCTGTGGGCCTTCAGGAGATGACCGGTCTTTGTTTGGGGGATGCTTGTCACATGTTTGGGCCCAATGGAGGGAAGCAAAACGGAACGGAAGAAGTAGGGCTGGCGACGCAGACGTCCGCAAATTCTTTCGATTCGAGTTGCCATTTTTGTATCATCCCGTTGTGTTAGTGGGACTTCCCCCTTGTTGGTAGATGCTCTCAAAAGACCGATGCAGCTGACGTCCGCTTATTTATGGGTTTGCAAAAAGCAGTGAAGAGGAGACGAAATGTCGAAGCGGGAACTGGTACGAGAAGATTTCAGCCATGAGCTTCGCCTGGTGCGTACACATCTCGGTCGACTGGTGGGTGGCCTCCGGCCTTCAAATTGACACCGGGACTCGGATTTGGTTTTCTTTGTTTTTTTTGAGGGGGGGCGGGAGGGGGGAGGTTTTAGGGTGAGGATTTTGGGTTGGCTTCCCATGAACCCAACAACCCCACATACCCTTTCTTGGGCCATGTCTTCTTAGAGTTCCTGAGTCTGAGTTCTGTAAATAAAAGAGCCCTTCCGTCCTTACACCTTGAACCCCGAAGCCCTATAAGCCCTAAGCCCGATAAACCCTAAACTTTGGACTGCTAGTATGATCGAGTATAAGGGGGAACATCCCAAGCTAAACCTCAAAACCAGTCCAGTTTTCCCAGGATCACTCCATGAAGGCCGTGGTGTCGGCCCTCTCCGGGACCTGCTCCAGGGTTGCCTCATGTGAGCTGTTTTTTGTTTTCGTGCTTTTTGGTTTCCTTTCGGTTTTCTTCAGGACTCTTGAAGGGTTGTTGCTGGTTTTTTTTTTGGGGGGGGATCGAGGATGTATGGGGTCATCCTGCTTGGTGTTTTCGAGCGGTTTTTGGGGTGTGGGGTTTGTTGAGTTTGTGGTCGAACTTTTTGGCAGCCTCATCGAAGTTTTTCAGCAGCAGCCCAGGCATTGCCTTTATGCTGATCTTTGGCCTCGACAAGGCAACTCGCGGGCTTCAGCTTCCAGGTTTCTTCCGCGGATTCCAGGTCTTTCCTTGGGTTGAACCGTCGGATTAGGAGGTGTGGAGCCATCTGCTGGCCCTTCGAACCTCATGAAATACAGAAACCAGGAGCACGGACAGAAGTCGCACTTGGAGTTTCTCTTGTGGTCCTGGAAGCAAAAAAAAAACGTCGACTTCCCTAGTAGGGCCTGCTCTGCATCCAGCACAAAATATCAGAAGGTCGCGGACATGAACGCGCACGATGCAGAAGTGGACAACGCCCTCCGCACCATCATCTCAGCTTTAGGATTGCTGGTGCCTTGGATTCCGGAGATGCTGGGTTCGAGGCTTTGAGGTGCCCAAGGCCTTGGTTCTGTCCACGGCTTTACTCCGGTTTAGTCGTCGAGAAATTTATTCCACGGTTTGTTGACAATGATAGTCCAGCCCGGGCCTGAAGCTCTGACCTCTGCATCTTAAACCCAAGGCCCCCGCCCATGAGTCGTGCAGAGGCCTGTTCAGTTTGAAACCTACCGAACTCAAAGCGCGTGACCCATCCGAAGTCGCTCAACCAGTAAAACCCCGAAGCCTGAGCCAAAAAAACCAAGGTATAGACCCCTTCAACCCTATAAATCCTCACCCCTACTGGCCTGTGGGCTTCGCCTGGCCTGTCCGAGAGTGCCCCTCCCCCTACCAGCCCTTGGCCCCAAACCCCAAACCCAGCCCTTAAACCCTAAATATCCCTAAACCCTAAACCCTAACCCCTAAACCCCTAAACCCTTAAACCCTAAACCCTAAGGCAAAAAAAACCCTAAACCCTAAACCCTAAACCCCAAACAGCCCTAAGCCCAAGAGAAAGGTGGGGATCTCCTGGGAACGTTGCTTCGACGCTGCCGTCGGAGGAGTGGCCAAGGAGCACGTGGGCCATCTGCCGCCGCCCGTAACGTCCCCCGGCCTCCTTTCTTTTTGTTTTTTTTCGGAGTTGAGACTCTTGTATGTTTACATTTTGAGTGAACACCTACACATGCAAGCAACAAACCAACACATGCATACGTTTATATTTATATTGATATTCATATTTATATTCATATTTATATTCATATTTATATTCATATTTGTATTCATATTTATATTCATATTTATATTCATATTTGTATTCATATTTATATTCATATTTATATTCATATTTATATTCATATATGTAAGTATGTGTGTAGGTATGTAGGTATGTGGTATGCGTGCACGTATTGAGGTGTATGATAGTACACAATATGGTAGGTGCATCACTGGGGTTGCAGAGGGTTTGGCGTTCTTCCGCTTCAGAGCCTGGGCTCATGGGATCCATGGCATTCGCAAGTAGCCCTTTCCTTATTGCAGCTGCCTGTTCCAGATGTTGGTCCCGTGAGCAGTCGTCCTGCATGGGAATTTTGGTACCTGTCATTAGCAGCTCGTTCGCCCAAAGTAGCCTTCTAGGAGGCAGATGTCAGACCTGATGTTGTACCCTCGTTGGGTCCAAGGAATCTCCTCCTGGCAATCTTGCTGGCTGCGATGGTGCCAGGGACCAGACCGCATGGCATGTGATTGCATGTGAGCTCCCACAAGCAAGATGAGTCCCCAATGTGTTGGCTATTGTTGGCTAGACAAGCCTTGGCAAACCTCCAGCCGCTTCTTGAAACACAAGCGGCCTCTTGCATGGAACGCCGTCTTCGGGAGAGGGCAGACGTTGAGGTTGTGCTATTAACGGCGTGAACCGAGCTTCAAGTTCGTTGGTCCTGAGGTGCTTCCTGCCTGGAAGTGGTACATTCACCCGAAGCTCCTTCAGGAGCCAAGTTGGGCAAAGAGTGCAATTAGGGTTGAGGGTTTATAGGGTTTAGGGTTTAGGGTGCAGCCGTGGCTACTTCTTGCTTGGTGGTGACATCACTTGGGCGCCCCGCGCTACAGCCCGCATGCTTGAGGAAAACGTGCAACGCTTTACTTCGGTGCCTTCGCTGTGCCTTAGGAGTACCAAGTGTCCAAGCGAAGGCCCCAAGGCATGTATGCGCTAAGCTTAAGTAGATGTGACACGAGGTTGAGGGGCCACCTTGAGCCACCTTGAGCTCCTCTCCTTTTCTTCCTCTCCTCTCTTCTTCTTCGCTTTGAGGAGAGCGAGAAGGACGAGAAAGATGGGAAGGAGAAGGGCTCCCCGGCCGACTTGGGGGACACGACCCGGCTCTTTGGCAGGCTGGGGGATCCTAGGATCAAATTGGCAAAACCTTTTGAAGTACCGTTTTTGTACGCCATTTTTCTGTGGGGGGGGGGGGGGGGGGGGGGGGGGGGGGGGGGGGGGGGTTGGGGGGAGGGTGAGGGTGGAGTTGTTGAGCTGGTTGGCAAGGCTCTTCTTGTTTCTTCTCATTGCTGCCAGCTTTACTTTGCTTTGGTCACGTCAGCTCAGTGCCGAGCTGAGGAGTCGCATCCAGCTCTGCACAAAGCGGTCCCGGTGGAGCAATGCTGGAAAGAACCGCCGTCCTGCAGCCCTGCGCACCTTCAGGAAAATCCTGAAAGGAGTCTTTTTGAGAAGGAGCATCTGTCGGCTTCCGCTTCCGGCAATGACTTGTGCACAGAAGGCCCCGACAACCTTGAGAAGTCACGGGAAGGCACACTCTTTCTTGGGATTCCGGTTCTCCTGCATCCTGTCTCCCTTTTCCCCCAATAGGGTTTCATTAGGTTGAGGCCAAAAATGGGGCCTTGGGAGCAAATTGACCCGGAGGTGAGGGTGTTGCAGCCCCTGCAGACGTCGGTTCAGAGGCAAGAGACCTTGGCGGCCTTCGTGTGGACACCCCGACGCCCGCCTGCGCAGTCGAGCCTCTCGGTACACGCAACCCAAGTGGCTCAAAAGTACAGTAGTCCTTGTATCATCCTGTATCGATATGTATATATATATATACACATACATTTATCGTATTTATATTTGTCTTTATAGTCTATGTATGTATATGTATACTTCTTTATTCAGTATTACACATGTGCTTGTGTTTTTGTGTGTGTGTGTGTGCAAATACTCAAATTACTTACGGGCTGATGTTCACGGTAAGCGCTGCGCGTTGACCACCTCGGCCCGGCCTGCCGTGGCAGAAGGGTACCATAGCTGCTTCGGGGCAGGATTTCTCCCCCCCCCATTGAACCACAAAGCAGGGTCATAGGACTGTCTCCATCAGTGAAATCAAAAGATGCCCGGTTTAGGGTTGAGGGTTAGGGACCCCCCCCTTCTTGTCACGTGTCCTACTTGAAGCAAGCTGTAGCCTGGAGCAGTCACAGGAAAGAGGCATGTGATGTGCATGAGGCTTGTAGGGCTCAGGGTTCCAGGGCTCGTTTCTGGAGCTCAGACCGAGGAACCCAATGTCCACAGAGCTTTCAAAAACCTCGGTTTAGACTTTAGGGCTTGTTTAGGGTTTAGGGTTTAGGGTTTCGGCCCTCGGAGTCACTTCTAAGGCCCATGGCCTCGAGTGAACGCCCGGGAAAGGAAATCCAGGCGCTCATTCCAGATGACTTGGATGACTTGGATGTGATATCCTTGGGCATGCCCAATCGTCTTTGTTCCACTCCTGACTTCCAGAAGTACAAATCCACGCTGGTCTCGATCTAATCCCATTGCGTGCATGAGTTTTGAATTCCGCACTCTTCGTCTTCCGTGAGCTTGCCGAATAAGAGGCTTGCAGTCCAACAAGGTGGGTGACAAGCACCGCCGTTGATCAAGTTTTCCCGTAGCTGCTTTGTAAAAGATGGTGTTCTCTTTGGCGCCTGTCCATTTTCGGCGGGCAAGTCGTTGATCTTTTGTCACATCCAGTTCAGCTACGCAGCCGAGAGAATAGCACCAGCAAAGAACTGCCAATAGCTCAGCCCATGCAAAAGACATGTAGCTTTGAGACGTTGCGTCCCTTGACGGGACCTTGGCAAGTGACCCATCAATGAAGCAGGAGTCTTCATGCCGAAGTCCGGTACAACGTCCTGGCTTAGGACAGCTTCAAAAGAAGCGCGCCCGCACGTCAAACGAGGTAAAGAAAAGGGCGACAGACGCTGAGAACATGCAACCTGCGCATACCTGCACAAGTTCCTGGTTCGTCTGACCAAGAGATACCAAGCGAATTTGATTGTGTCCGATCCAACACAGATTGGCGAAAGGGTGCCCCCGGTTTCGCACCATCATTGAAGCCAGCCAGTGCATTCTAGCACACGCCTGAATGTTGGATCATGAGGGGCAAGCATGCAGAGGTTAAGATCCGAAGTCCAGTCCAGTCTGTGTGTCTCCTTGTCTTGATGGAGAAACGGGGGGTGGGGGCGGCCTGCGCCCGCTTACCCACCCACACCACTCTTTCTAGGCCGCACAAGTAAGCTGTGCAAACTTGCTATACCCATCATGCGAGCATTGTGTGTGCAAATGGGGGAGGGGCTGCGATCCCCCCAAATTGCGCTGTGCAAGCCGCAAACTTCTGACTCCTTTCCAAACCTATCATGCCAGCTTTCTTTAGCCGTGCAAAGCTTGCTTCGAAAGCATGTCAATCCTTGCCCAGTCCCATAACACGAGCATTGTTTTTGCAAATGGATCCGCTTCTTTGTTTTTTGGCCGCACAAGCTTGTTTCAACTCGTGGAAGGCCTGCGTCCCCCCCGCCCCCCCCACTTTTGAAAGCCGTGCAATCCTGCTTCGAGAGCATGTGAATCCTTTCCATACCCATCCCCCAGCCCCAGCCTGCTTTCTTCTGGCCGCAACAACACCAAGATTGGGCTGATCGCAAGTTGCAACACGCACGGGCCTAGGCGACAGAGCCCGCACCAACAAGAGACTCTGAGAGGGTCATTGATTTCTGTGTTACGACAATGCTTAAAGAAATTCGTGATCCATATGAGAGCCCAAAAGGTCCAGGCCTTGGATTGCTTACAGCAAGTACTTACCACAATTTACCCAATCAATCCCAATCAGTCGCCCAAGTCTGATAGTTCGTAGACCCAATAGCAGGCAACTGCGAGGACAAAGCTGCCAGCAGAAGACCATGTAAAGGAGGAATTGCCTAGGAACCCAAGCCATTGTCGGAATGATCTCGCTTGTGCTCGTGGTCCTTAGCTCAACCCCCGTAGTTTTTGGGAACGAAGCCCTGTATACTTCTTCCAAGAGCTTAGGGGTTTATAGGGCTAATTTCATGCATTAGTGTTGAGGCTTGTTGTGTTGAGGTGGATGGGAAGTCCTCTCTGAGTCTCCCAAGAGTCTGAGATTGACAGATCAGCAAAAGAAGAACAAAAACACAACAATGATGACAAATCGCCTATCATGTATCTCTTCATCCACCTCCCGTAAGTGCGGCAAGCCACTGCAACCGACCCAAGTCACCTTCGAGATTCTGTGATCACACGTCGCCCGCTCTCTCCGCATGGCCCCGTGAATCGCAGAATCGTCTCTCAGGTCGCAGCGATTAGACTACATCAGGACTTGGCAGGTGCAGTTCTAGTTCTTCATAGGGAATTCGGGCAGTAGGAACTATGTATCCCGGAAAGAACCCTGTAGGGGGAGTATGTAGGGTACCTACGATTTGCCCAATCAGTTTCCTCTCAGTAGGAAGACCAGCTCGTGACATCCTTGAGGGCAAAGGAAGATGGATGCTCACCTCCGTGTCCTGGTCCTTTTCAATTGAGCCTTCGTTGCCATGGCAGTTTCCATTGAAGTGGGTCTCATGAGCGGCCGGACAGCCACCATGGAAGTCGACGCAGATGCTTCGGTCGAGTCACTGAACCAGCTTGCCCAACGGACTCTTGCCGTTGGAAAAGGACGGCTGCTGAGTTCCGCTGGACATGTGTTGGATGGGACACTGAGTGTCAAGAGAGCCAGACTGCAGAGCGGTGACGCCGTGACCCTGCAGGTAGGACAGACTGCAGTCTCGACATTCAGACGAAGAGGCGGTGACGACGAGGACGACGAGGACAAGGAGTTCGGCCCCATGGCCATGGCAGCACTTCTGGGTGATGGCTCCGCAGCTACCTGGGGAAGTGCCAGTATGGGAGGAGACAGTTACGCCGTCGAAGATCGGCTTCGAAACGTGAGGCGAATCCAAGCTACACAAGGCGCTTTCGCCGCGATCCTCGATGATGGGTCCGTGGTGACCTGGGGCGACGCTGATTGTGGAGGGGACAGTAGTGCTGTACATGATCGGTTGAAAAACGTGCAGCACGTTCAGTCCTCAATGTGTGCCTTTGCTGCTATCCTGGGCGATGGGTCCGTGGCGACGTGGGGCGGTTTAGGGGCTGATAGCACAGCCGTGCAGCACCTGCTGACGAACGTGCAGCACATTCAGGCCACTGACGATGCTTTCGCGGCGATCCTGGGTGATGGATCAGTGGTCACCTGGGGCGAAGCAGATGAAGGCGGTGACAGCAGCGCTGTGCAAGATCGACTGAAACATGTGCAGCAGATCCAGGCTTCCTGCCTTTCTTTTGCTGCCATTGTGGCCGATGGCTCGGTGGTGACCTGGGGCCGGGCAGAAGCTGGTGGTGACAGCAGCGCTGTTCAAGACCAACTAAAACACGTGCAGCAAATTCAACCCACCTGGAATGCCTTTGCTGCGATCTTAGTCGATGGGTCTGTGGTGACCTGGGGCGAGGCAGATGGTGGAGGCAACAGCAGAGCCGTAAGAGATCGGCTCCAACATGTTAAGTGCATCCAGGCTGCTAGATGTGCCTTCGCTGCGATCCTGACAGATGGGTCTGTGGTGACCTGGGGTGATCCAGAAAGAGGAGGCGACAGCCGCGACGTGCAAGATAAGCTTACCGATGTGCACCACATTCAATCCACTTTGGATGCCTTTGCCGCGGTTTTGGCTGATGGGTCCGTCGTGACTTGGGGCTCTGCAGGCGCTGGAGGTGATAGCAGTGCTGTGAAAGATCGGCTGAAGAGTGTGCAGCGGATCCAAGCTTCCAGTGGGGCTTTTGCCGCGATCTTGGACGATGGTACCGTTGTAACATGGGGCGAGGCAGGAGGTGGAGGTGACAGCAGCACGGTGCAGCGTCGGCTTCAAAATGTGCACCAAATTGCAGCCAGTGACGGTGCTTTCGCGGCTATCCTGGCCAATGGATCAGTGGTAACCTGGGGCGCGGAAAGCACAGGTGGTGACAGCAGAGCTGTGGCACACCGGCTATCAGCGTGGGTTTTGTGTCTGACTCAGCATGTTTTGGGCTTGTGTAGCTTATACCTTTTTCAGCTTCGAGGGCTGGGCCGGAATGTGCAGGATGCTTTTTTGTTTGTGTGCGTGAAAACTCTGTGTCTGTGTGTGTAGGGACTAAGCCCCTTACCGTGCGTTTAAAGTTGCAGGGGTGCGGGGAGTGGAAAGCGCAGCTTCATTTTGGGACCCACCCCACACGAGCACGGATCTCTGCAGGACCGGCCGCAGCAGAAGATACGGGCTTGCTGCGTCGCAGGTTTGCTCAACATCAGCAATGGCCGCCTTGCCATGACCGAAGCGGATAGCAACACGAAACTCCTGGGACAGGTTGCCATTATGACGTATTTGCGCCGAGACGCTCGCGATTCCCATCCTAGTGGTTCACCTCCCTGGGCAGCGATTCAAGGTGACGGATCCGTCGTGACATGGGGTGGCTTGCAGATTGGTGGTGACAGCAATGGCGCAAAAGATCGGCTTCAAAGCGTGAGGCGAATCCAAGCTACAGCTGGCGCTTTCGCAGCGATCCTCGACGATGGGTCCATAGTGACCTGGGGCAGCCCAGAATATGGAGGGGACAGTAGTGCTGTACATGATCGGTTGAAAAACGTACAACATGTTCAGTCCACAACCGCTGCTTTTGCTGCTATTATGGATGATGGGTCCGTGGCGACGTGGGGCAGTGCAGAAGATGGGGGTGATAGCAGGGCCGTGCAGCACCTGCTGACGAACGTCCAGCGTATTCAGGCCACTGACGGTGCTTTCGCAGCGATCCTGGGTGATGGATCAGTGGTCACCTGGGGCGAAGCAGATGAAGGTGGTGACAGCAGCGCTGTGCAAGATCGACTAAGACATGTGCAGCAGATCCAGGCTTCGTCCGCGGCTTTTGCTGCCATTTTGGCCGACGGCTCGGTGGTGACCTGGGGCCGGGCAGAAGCTGGTGGGGACAGCCGTGCTGTTCAAGACCAACTAAAACACGTGCAGCACATTCAAGCCACCTGGAAGGCATTCGCTGCGATCTTGGTCGATGGGTCTGTGGTGACCTGGGGCGATGCAGACCACGGAGGCGACAGCAGTGCCGTCAGATATCGGCTGCGAAAAGTACAGCACATCCAGGCTACTAGATGTGCCTTCGCTGCGATCCTGGGTAATTGGTCTGTGGTGACCTGGGGTGATCCAGAAAGAGGAGGCGACAGCAGCGACGTGCAAGATAAGCTTACCGATGTGCACCACATTCAATCCACTTTGGATGCCTTTGCCGCGATTCTGGCCGATGGGTCGGTGGAGACTTGGGGCCATGCAGGCGCTGGAGGTGATAGCCTGGCTGTGCAAGGTCGGCTGGAGGGGGTGCAGCAGATCCAAGCTTCCATTGCTGCTTTTGCCGCGCTCTTGGACGATGGTTCCGTGGTAACCTGGGGCGCTGCGGACTGCGGAGGTGACAGCAGCGCCGTGCAGCATCGACTTCAGAATGTGCAGCGCATTTCAGCCTGTGAGGTTGCTTTCTCTGCTGTCCTCGCCGATGGGTCAGCGGTAACATGGGGCGGGCAATGACAGCTCACCACCCCCAGGTCGACCTCACGTGACACTCAGAGCGGTTCCTTTCGCAGTTGAGACAGTCGAGCTCAAAAGGCCGTACCATGGGACGAGCACTAATTAAGTTGCAGCTGTAGCTTGCGACCTGATCTTGCATATGCGGCGAGGCGAGCCCGACATGAGTAAGAACAAAGCTCTCGGTGCAGGGGATCTTTGTCACGAGTTTGCTGTTCACTTGCCATTTCGATTCGGTTCAGGGTAGAGCGCACGCATCAAAAAGTCTGGGAGTGCTCCACTAGAGCGACAGCTTTCCTCAGGAAAGATGTAAACGTGAAGCAGCTTCAGAAATGAGCTCGGGAGCCTAAACCCTGACAAATGGGTGCAGGGGTTGAACTTTGAACTATAAAGGAGGCTCCCGAAAGGTCCCAGGTTCAGAAATTAAATGCGAGCGTCGAATCCCAAGGGTCTGTAAGCCCGAAAACAGGAGGAGAATGCGGCTTTTGAACTGGCGGCTGTGTCGCATCATCATGTGCTTGCATTTAATTTAATGACCCTGCCATGACTCTGCCCCTCAGCCTCTGTTCCTGTTGGGAACTTATGGAATGTGGCACCCTATAGAATCCCTTCCAGGTTATATAGGCGGATAGAGGGTGCCGAATAAGCAAACTAAGAGAAGGGTTCACCACGACCCATGTCTCGACTCTTCCAATGCATTCTGGAGAGAGCCGGGTAGCTTGCAAATCAAGGTGACTTTCTTCAATAAAGTATGTCCTCCGCATGCAGGCCATAGCAGACAGGTGCAGGCCATAGCAGACCCAAGCAGTCCACCCCATTCTAACACCTGCATATAAACCCTAAACCCCTAAACCCCTAAACCCCTAAACCCCTAAACCCCTAAACCCCTAAACTCCTAAACCCCTAAACCCAAAATAGCAAAAGCAGTGTTGGCACGCGATGCCGACCACACCTCGCTCCTGAGCGTCGCAGGCCGAGCTTTACATGGGTATGACAAGGATAGGACACAGAGGGGGGGGGGGAGGGGGGGGGGGGGGACTTTCAGGGCATCTCATACATTAATCATACATTCTTCGTTCATTTGTAGGTCACAGGGGGTCCGCTTTGAACCGCAAAAGTGCGCAGGGGAAGGCAGGCGGGCCTCTGACTTGTGTCCTAGGGGACCTCGGGATCATTAGGGGGTTTCCCTGCAATAAACTCTCTCAAACTTAAACCCTTAGAGAGCATGAGAGAGAGAGAGAGAGAAGAGAGAAAAGCAGAGAGAGATAGGGTGCACCTGTAAGTGGTGCACCTGAAGACGCGGCATTCTGAAGCCCTGTAAGCTCGAATACTCCTGTCATGAGTCCCTGTAGGCTTGAATGGTTGAAGCTGATAAGCCCTTTCGCAGCCGAAGGCATCCTCAGAAAGCTTCGGGTACTCAAAATGTCCAAGTAGAAACCGGCTGACTGGTGCGGCAAACATCTAGCTGTCTCATGTGTGTGTGTGTGTGAGCATCTTGTCCACTGCGCCATCTCTTTTTTTTCCCTCTCCGCTGAGGGGGTCAATTTGGCCCCAGAGGCGGATGCCCTAGACCATGGAGCTGGGCCGCGCTCCTGGATGCGACCCGAGCACACGTTTTCATAAAAGTAACTGCAAGGCTCGCACGCAACACCTGCGTATGCCTGTGTGCTGTATGTCAGGCAGCACATGTACGGAGTTTCAACACCAAATTAGCATATCCTTTTCACAGAGTTGAGGAACATCGTGGTTTGGCCAGGTTGTGCGGATGGCATCAACTTGCTGCGTGCTGCAGGGCCCAGCATGGCTCAAGGAAGAATCCGCAGGTTCCGCGCGCTCAGGCTGACAGGCCTTGTTGCCTGCTGCATGTTGTCTGTCATTCAGTCATCTTCATAGCTACAGTTTCGGATCATGTGTGCCAGTTGCAGTCTGTGGAGCTTTCAACACGATGGACATTAATATGCGCAGCACACATGGATAACAATGTGACGAAGTGAGTTGTCAAGCAAGATTGCACACATAAAGCCTATATCGAAGGCAAGTCATTTTACGGTGATTGCCGGGTGTTGTTCCCTCAACCCTCAAAAGGCCTAGGCCGAAAGCACTTGGTGCAGCAAAGAGGACCACTTGACGTCGGGGCAGTTTGGTGGAATAGTCAGTTCTGTAAATTATGATCCCAGTATGGGGGAGCCTAAACAAAAAGGGCAAATCTCAGGGGCGCGTGGCAGTATCTGGGCCTCGGGCTTGTCCATGCAGCAAGACGGAATCTGAATGCTGTCCGCGACTCGGTGCTGGTGAGTCCTGCAGGTGATGCCTGCAAAGATCAAGAACCTAACGGCAAACGTAGGAGACTGGTTTCGCAGTTGTCACAGAAGCCCAATCCAGAAACCTGGAAGGCGCCCGCACAACAAGTGAACAGGAACGCAAGAAGCAGGGACTCCAGGATATAGCAAGAGATATTCGACATATCTCCGAGAGAGAGAGAGAGAGATATATATATATACATATATATATATATAGTTCTTCATTGATTATATTTATATAGGTATAGATATATGCACATGTATATACACATATCTAGTTTTCTTCTTTCATATATATGTATACATACATATACATTTTTTTAATATATGTTTATGTTTGTGTTAATTTGTTTGTCGAAGTATGTGAGCATCCCATAGAGTGCCAGGCCTGGTTGGCCTTGGCCTCCTCTTGGGCCGTGCCCAATGCTTCCTGGCACCGGAAGCCAAGGCTGAGGCCAGAGCCAAGGCCTCTGTGCGGAGGGGTTTAGGGTGTAGGGTTTAGGGTTTAGGGTTTAGGGTTTAGGGTTTAGGGTTTAGGGTTTAGGGTTTAGGGTTTAGGGTTTAGGGTTTAGGGTTTAGGGTTTAGCTGTTTGTTGTGATATTTTCTTGTGTATATTGACCAGTATCTGTATCATCATCTATATAATTATCATTGTTATCATCTTCTCCATTTTTACTGTCTTCATTTTCATTGCTCATTACTGATTTCATAAATAGTTGCTTTGATTGTTTTGATTTTGTTGATATTTGTTTGTTGACAATCTGTTTCCATTCTCCGATGTTGCAACCGGATAAATCGGTAGTAAAAAGGGTTTAGGGTTTAGGGTTTAGGGTTTAGGGTTTAGGGTTTAGGGTTTAGGGTTTAGGGTTTAGGGTTTAGGGTTTAGGGTTTGGGGGGACAGGGGGAGAAATGGGGGAAACAGATATTTCTCTCCTCTCCGTGCAGATCCCTTCTGAGAACCCCCTCTCCCCTCTGACCTTACGGGAACTCCCTACATTCCAGTGAACTGACCTCCGAAACATGAGCACGTTCATGAGAAGGTGCCGGGATGGCTGCAGCAGCTCGCTTGGGCTCCGCTGTGGGCCCCTTTGGGGGCTCTCGCGGAGGACCCGCAGTCCCCGGAGGACGCGCTGGCGCAGCTGATCAAGAAGGCGACGGGACAGGACGGTGGAAGCGGAGAGTCCACGCCGAGTCTGCTCCTCCTGGGCTTCGGGGCATTGCTGCTCTACGGCGTCTTCGCTGTCTTCAAGTTCCTGCTTGCTGCTGTTGGGGGGCTCTTCGTTGTCCGCGAGCTTGATCAGCAGTTCGGGAAGGTCGCGCCGGGAGGGAAGGAGGACTCATGGGGCAAGAGCATCCTGAGCGGTACTGCCAGGACAGTCGCAAGAGCTCCAAGCTTTTCGAGAAAGCTCTGCGGCGCTTCGCCGGCGAGCCTGCAGACTTGCTGGAGGACGGAGGGTTTGACCCTGGACGGCCTGCCGCGCTTTTTGGAGTGCTCTCTTGTCAGCACAAGGATCGTCAAAGTCAACCCTTCATAGAAGCGACTCCTTAGACTTAGCAGGAGAGGCGCCTGAAGGTCGTCCGCCTCAATGACGAGGCATGGGCGACAGCGTGGACGCTATCATTTCTTGCGCGAGCGTATGATTGCATGATTGTGTTTTTTGTACTGTTCTAGTACTGTAGTATTGCATTATGATCTGCGCGAACATGTGTGACACGTGCCGAGCACCTGTAAGCGAGGTCGTTAGCTTTCAAGCAGCATTGGCGGAGCAAACCTCAGGACAGACAGGGATGTTGCAGGGACGCGCAATGACTTGCATGAACAGACATTAAAAGCCCCGGAAGGTTTACGCTTCTGCTTCCACGTATGTCACGAAAGCATATTCCTAGCAATTCATGTCGATAGTCCTCTTCAGAAGGTGACTTTCAAGGCTTGGTGGTGTATTTGCGGCCTCATTCAGACGGGCGCATGGTCGGAGAAGCTCTCAAGTCACACGCAAGCGCTGTAAAATCTGTAAAGCACCCAACTCTCCGACTCAACCAAGCCATCCAGGTACGGGGCTGCTCCCCAAGACAACAGTCGTGCCCATTCGGACACCATTGTGGGGGCGGGGACTCCCTCAAAAATGAACATCGTCTACCCCCACGGACGTATCACCAAAAGAAGCGACTTCAGCAGGACAACCGGAATAGATCTTCAATCCTTGACCCTATAGCCGCCTTTTTCGATAATTTGCGAGAATGTTTTTCACGCTTTTCCCTTTTGCACATGTGCGTTTCTGACGCTGAGCTTCCCAGGCCATGTCGCTGCTGCACGTGTGTGCTTTCTACACCAAGTTGCAGTGGAGTCTGCGGAATCTGGAAGGACCCTCTGCTGGAGCTGCCCTGCGGGACCAGACGCGGCGCCGGCGCTTTGCCGAGACCTGGCAGCATGCACCGGGCTCAGTCGCAGAGGGCTGCCTTCACAGTGAGATTTCTTTTGCCACTTAACTTAACTCCCCCAATCTTCACCCCCTTGTGCTCTCAAAAAGAAGAAGGTGTTGGATGACGTGGCCATCTCGGAGGCGGAGAGGCAGAAGATCGAGGAGGCGGTGGCGAAGTACATGGAAAGCGAGCGGGAGAGGCAGGAGGAGTTCCGCGAGTCCCGCGGCCAGTGGCTGCCTGGTGTGGCAAAAGAGGAAGTTGAAGTTAAAAGGCTCTGTGAAATGGCTCAACACGCAACTCTAGCAGGGGCAGTCCCTTCTACTTGTATAAGTGCACTTTGGGAAGTGTAAGTTCTAGGAAGGCTGACCGGAACTTCAACCAGAAAAAACCATGGCGTAGAAAAGGAGCTTTGATTCAGCTCTGGTGTGTCTTTTCAGGCTCGCTTCCCTCTTCGACAGCTCCTTCTTTGGCGGGATGTCGAGCCGCTTCCAGGTGACCTCCAGCTTGGACAAGCAGATCCGGCTGCAAGAGGAGACGGAGGGAAGAAGAGCCGAAGGGCCCAATTTGAACTTTTATATGAAGTCTTCAGGAGGCGTACCGGGAAGAAAATGGAAGGACCCCCATGTTTTTGTTTTCTCTCACAGCCTGCAGGAGCTCATCAACAGCATCAAGAAGGCCGTCCCCGACTCCAAGTTCGAGAACTTGAAGAAGGTCCTGTCTGAGAACGTGGACCTCAGCTGGTTGCTTGACCAAGCCGAAGCCAAGAAAGCGGAAGCATCCGAAAACTCGCCCAGCACGGTCTCTTGGTCATAGTTGGGTATCATGTTGCCTTTTTAGGGGTACTTTAAACCCAATAAGGAATAGACATTTAGATGTTTGATGCGATCCCAGCCATGAATTTCAGGTCTACGTCCTAGACTTCGACGGCGACCCCACGGCTGCTGGGGTCGCCCTGCTCTCCCAGGAGGTCACGGCCATCCTCGAGGCCAAGCAGCCCCCCAAGGAGGCGCCCGGGGAGAGCCGACTTTTCTTCCTTTTTTTTTTTCTCTCTCTCTCTCTCTCTCTCTCATTCTCTCTCTCTGCCAAAGTGCTCTCTTTCTGCTGCTGAGCCACTGTCATGGTGACCGAGCGGATGCAGCGTGGAGTTCGTGCCGGTCGAGCTCAGGTAGTGTTGAAGCTCAAGTCGCCCGGAGGCGAGAACCTCAAGACATCTGGGGCGAAACAGAGTTTCCAATGTTTCGAGTTGCGGGCGGGTCGACACATGCTGGGCTCAGGTACGGTCACGGGCTATGGCCGCTTGGAGTCCACCGTAGCCATCACACACCGTTCTCCCCTGCCCTTTCATCACATGCCGAGGGCTGGCGGCGGCGCAGCTGCTGCGGTTCCGTCACCGCAACGTACGCCTCGTCGCCTGCGTGGACGAGCTGGCAGCCAGCGGTGGGTACATGATGGCCTGCTGCGCCGACCATGTCCTGTGCCTGTGCGAGGAATTATACTGTAAGGGGTGCCTAGGCCGTCTTTGGCCATGCCTTGCGGTTGGCATGTCAGGTGCTCGCCCTTCGCAGCAGTCGGCAGCATCGGCGTGCTGCTTTGGAGCACATGAAGGGGGACGGGCAGGCGAAACCCGAAAGACATTAAGACATTACACACCCCAGAAGTGAGTCCATGCTTTCAAGGATCGCGGGCGTACCCAACGCAGTGGAGCGCTTGGACCGGGAGGGGCTGAAGGTCATCCAAACGACGGCCGGGAAGTGGAAGCGGACCATCGACCCCTTCCAAGCCCCGACACCCGAAGCCTTGGAGAAAGCCGAGGAGGACATGGTTTGAGACATCACGATGTGACCGAAGACATCACTCGATTTTAGGCAGTTGCGCTTCTTCGGATTCTGTTGTTGTCACCCTGCTGGGCCCCAGGACGTCAATCGCATCTATCGACAGTTCTCCAGCTTTGTGAAGGGCAACCGTCCCAATCTAAACATAGAGGAGCGATTGGGTGGATTGGGCGGATGTGATGACATGTCTGTCTGTATGTGCGGTTTACTCTCCCGGTCCCTCCGCGTCAGGAGGTCGCGACTGGTGAAGTATGGTTCGGGGCGGATGCCTTGGAGAAAGGTTTGGTCGATGTGACTCGGGCGCACTATAAGAGACGGCACGAAGTCGATATTCAGCCTGCCCCACTCTGTGAGCCATGCAGGAGCTGAAGACCTCTTCAGAGTATTTGCTGGAGCACATGAAGCAGGGCCATGAGGTGCTGAGCCTCAGCTACAACGCACAGTCCCGAGGCTTGGGCAGCCTTGTCGGCTCCCTCGCAACAGCCTCGGACTTCGCGCAAGCCTTGAGTAAAGCATCAGAGCTGTCGGAGCTGTCGGAGCTGTCGGATCTATCCACGGAGCTGTCTTCCATTTCCCAGCTTTCCAAATTCGCCAAGCTTGCCGAAAGCAACGCCTGGCCGAGCTCTCTTCCTGAGCCACGGGTTCAGGCCCGGGGCCCCTTGGGGTCCTTGGGCGACCGCGGCTTCTAGCCAAAAGCGCTCGCATATGCTCGCATCATTTGATGCCATGATGTTGTGGGGGAGTGCCCGATGTATGAGTGCACCTGGCGCGCGCCTGTGCGCAGGCCAGTGGATGTTTCACAGTGTCCTATAGGCCTGTAGGCCGCTCTGCGGCAGATCTCGACCTCTTCGCAGCGCTTGTCGCAGCCCTCTCCGCATGGCCCGACGGAAAAGACCGACAGCACGATCAGAGAATCGGAGAACTGAGGAGGCATTGCGGCACTGTGCTAGAAGTGAATGGGGGGTGGCTGAAAGCTCCTTTGGCTGAGGCACGTTGGTTTGCCTCCACCTTCTACGGGACTGAGATCCAAAGGCCTCGTTTCGCTCAGAGGAAGGTCGCGCGCTTGGAAATCAATCGTGAACATCCTTAAGCTTCTGAAGCTTCGGGCTCATTAGGCGTGAAGTAAGCCGAAGCTCTCGGCCCCGAAGCCCGGCCCCATATTCTCTGAACCTGTAGCAAAACCTAGCGCCGGACAGCCTCATGCCAAAATGATCTGAGGGAGATCTGTTGATTTGGGGGGGGGGGGGTCGTCCTCAGCCCTCCAACCTTTCTCAGCATTGGCGTGCAGAGGCTGTGGTCTTAGAAATTCTGGTTCCTCTAGCTTTCCAGCAACTCCATCGTAGTTGAGGGCTTTAGGTTTCAGGATTCGCCTAAGGAAGCCTGAAAAAAACAAGGAATACCTGAAGCGCTGCCCAGGTATATGTAGGGGCTTGAATCCTAAAACCTATTGACCCTGGGTCAGAGGAGTTTAAACCAGCGCAGCCTTGGACCTTTGGCATATTTGTGTGGGCTCGAGGACTTTCGGAGGCTTCCGTTTCTGCTAGGACCTGCATCACATGTATGAGTGTGTGAGTTTCCTAGTTACTTGTAACGCCGGTCTCTCCTGGGAATGTGTGGGATTGCAGCGGAGTGCATCTTCGGGGAAAACATTGCACTTGTGATGCGCTCCTGCTGAAGCTCCCGATTGTTTTTTTGTTGTATGCCCAGCTGTCCCAAGTCAATCATTGTAGCAACATCGCAACGGCAGCAGCAACTGCAACAGCAGCAACAACTCAGCAACGCAGCGATACCACGCAGCAGCAAAGCAATTCTTGGGCCAGCATCATGTTCCTAGCCGACGAGAAGAATTTCGCGCACGAATCTCGCACATCTTCAAATTGAAGCGTGCTTTTGTTGCTGTTCTTTCTCGTGTGGGTGAGTACGGTGCGCGGTGTAGCCTTCGCTGGCGAAGCTCCCACCGTGCAGTTTGTTTTCGGATTCGTAGCTATGACGGATGTTTCCTGAATTCGTTGCTCTACAGGTGTTCGTCGTGCATCCGTCAACAGCGCTCCAGCATGACGGACGGCATCCACATTTCGCAATAGGCATTTGCTCTCATATCTTTCTGGTCCGTGCGACGTACCTAGCGGCAAGATGAAACGCGAACGCCTGTTAGCCACAGAGGCGCACGTTACACGCCAGCGCCATTTAGTCTGTCGTCGGAAAAGGGTGGAAGGAAACAACCATGGATCAATCAACCACCAACCCTGATTTCCTTTTAATTCATTTATGTAATTAATTTTTGGATTCTCGAATATTTATCGTATATTTCTTTGATATTCGTCGGATTTGGGACCTTAGGGCAAATCGTAAAATAATCCCTCCTCAAAAAACGGGAGGATCTCAGATTGTTTTTGAATATCTTTTCTTTTCATTGGAGATTCATCATATATTCTC
>CAJNDS010001245.1:0-26631 GCA_905221605.1 Symbiodinium natans | reverse complement strand
CGTCATGTGCAGCTCTTGTCCGCGACGGCGTCGTGATGATATGAAGGTCATCCAAGATGGCGACAAGACTGTCGTCGGGATGTAACCCCCCCCCCCCGCTGCCTGCTGGAGAGCACCGTGCCGTCAGGGCGAAAAGAGCGGGAGCGGGGGCATCCCCCTGCTCAAACCCTTCACCCTGGCAACGTCTCGGCATGTCTCGGCAGCAGCCGGGAGGGGCCCCCATAAAACACCTCACGGAGTTTGCCGAGGAACACCGCGCGTGACATGCTGTCGTACGCGCTGCGGCCCAGCGACACCAGTACAACGAAGGTGGCGCGCACGTGGGCTGCGAGGGCGTCAGTCAATTCCAACGCGCGCCTGCAGCGCAAACTGGAACGGTCGCGTCGCGTGGTCGAACTTGTCGGCCCACTCGCCTGGAGAGCGCTTTGGCGACCAAACGGCGGAATGTGTCGCACGTGGCGATGCCACGCACGCCCAGGGCGGTGAGGCGGGCAACGGCAAGGCCCCTGCCGACGTTACCATGACGGAGGCGTCCTTGCTCGCAGCCTTCGGCCCGTCGCACAACGGGAGCACCTGCGGAGGTCCTCTGAAGTGGGAACCTCTAGCATTGTAAGCCGGCGGGGCCGCTCACGACGCAGAGTTGTACACGCTGATGCGCCGTTTGG
Organism: Symbiodinium natans; assembly: GCA_905221605.1. NCBI lineage: Eukaryota > Dinophyceae > Suessiales > Symbiodiniaceae > Symbiodinium > Symbiodinium natans. The sequence goes on along the minus strand of CAJNDS010001245.1, from coordinate 25,966 downwards.
GGGGCGCCCCTGAGCATTGGATCGCGGTGTGCGCGCGTTGGTTTTCCTTCCCGCCACGTTGGCAGGCTCGGCCAACAGGCTGCGATTCGTGCCGCCTAGTGCGCCGCCAGAGCCACTTTCCAAGCCGAGGGATGGGCCGATTGCCCTTCTACACCCGCCCCGGGCGAGAACGAAGCCAGGCTCGCGTCGCAGACTCGCCGCCTCTATACTAGGCGCTGGAATGATCAGGCCGGCGGCTTCCTGTGACCTCGACGCGACTGCGCTGCGCGCCGCCGCGCGGCGACCGACTGGGGGCGCAAGGCATGGGCGTGGCATTGGGCCGAGTTTGCCAGACGAGTTCAGGCGGCCAATACCAACTCTGTAGGATATCCCCGGATTCCTACGTGATGCGGGACGTTACTCCTGCAGGTTCTACAAGAACTCCGCGATGCCTGCGATCAGCATGATGAATGGGGATCGCAAGCGGCGGGAAACTTTTCTTGCTCACGCCACACACGCTCCTCGCATGCACGCATCTGCGGTCTAGGGAAGGCAAATGGAGCGGGTTGCGGCCTCATTCCGCCGCGGTGCGTGGCAGGCGCTGCTGCGCCAGCCGCAACCAGCAAGAACCGGAAGGGGGACGTAGCCTCGCACCGCCGCAAGCTCGCGTGCGCTAAGGTGCGACGAGGCTAAATTTCGCGTGCTCGCCAGGTCCTCATGGCCGCTGCCCTCGTGCCCGGTGACGAAGCCACGTACCCGGCGCTTACGACCCCTACCCGGCGCTTACGACCCCGTCAAGCATCCCTCACAACCGCGAGCTCCAATCCCCGACAAGGTCCAGCGCTTCCTGCATGTTGGGCCGAACAATTTGGGGTGTTGCTGGGTGACCATGAGGCTTTGGAGCTCTTGGCCGGGGCGGCCACGCAGTTAGTGCACGCCCAGGTGCCTGCTGCCACAGGGAGTGCCATTGGCATGGCGGCCCGCCTCGCAGCCTTGCAAAAACCGATAGGGGGTGTTGGAGGCATTGCGATTGTCTTCCGACGCCTCGTGTCCCGCACGATTGCCCAACAATGGGCCAACGTATTCGACGCCGCCATGCGACCCTTCCAGTACGCGCTGCAAGCGAGAGCGGGGACACGCACTGGCAGCGCACTTGAGGGTTGCCTTGGAAGAAGACCCTCGGGCCACCCTTGCCTCGCTTGGCACAGTGAATTGCTCTAGATATCGATGTGAACGCCAACCAAGCCGCCGGTGCACCCCGCGTCGGGTCGAGTCGAGGCCTGATCGCCCGGAGGCGTCCCCTTTTAGGGTACGGGCGATCCTTTCCTTACAGATTCCTGCCCCATGACAATTTGCAAAAATCATCGCGTGATGCGCACGCAACTGCGCCGCTGTCGGCAGCACGCCAATACCATCGTGTGCCAGTCCCACGTCGGGCACAGCCTGCCAGGCACGACACGCCTTGCAGAAGTGGAAGCGCGGGGCGCACTGCGGCGGCGTGTGGCCGGGCGTGGCTTCGTCGACGTACGTGGGCGCGGCATCACCGGGCACGAACCGATCCAGCGAGCGTGGGCACGGCCGCATGTCTGGGGAGCGGCACATGTACGCGGTTCGAAGGCGCTTTTTCGTGGACGATGTCCATCAAGGGGGCGTCGCCCTGCCCTCACTGCCCGCCCTGGGCGTCGCAAGCGGCGTGTCAGCACTGAGTCGGAAACTGTCTCAGCTTCGGACGCTACCGGAGTGCATTTGGGGGCCTGTGTCCGTTCAGGCCGGAAGGACGGTCGTCCGGCGTCGATGGTTTCACGGAAGTTTACAGAACCAGTTCAACGTCAACAGTTGTTTTCCCTCAATTTGCGTCGCCTGTGAAGATGCAAAAATTTGTTCGCACGCAGAAAGCAAGCAAAGTCATGCGTGAGGCAAAGTTATGGACCGCAGAACCGTTCAGCAATTGAAAGGAAACGAAGCAAGGTGGCCATCAAAATCGACGGTTGTTTGAATGGGATTGATAGCATCAGCCTGAAGCAAAAGTTGTTGCATGTTGCGACCGTCAACGAGCATGGCTATGTAGACTGGGCAGACGTAGGACCAGGATGCCGAGCAGGCGAAGAAGTGCGAACAGCCATCCAAGACATTGTAGATGACATGGAGTAGGTAGGAGTTGGCAAACCAATGGCAATAAAGTTTGGCACCGCGGAAGTATTGCTTCCGGTAAGCGTGCAGCTCATGATCCACACGGTCAACTTGCACAAGACGTTGGTTTCACTTGCCAGATGCATGCAGTAACCAAGAACTTGCAGAGTGTCAGGGACCAAGCAAGATCTGAAGATTTTGTGTGAGGTCAACGACGCTTTGTTTGTCTGTGAAACCGGATGCCCACGAGGAAATGTTCAAGACAACGCATCGCAACAAAAAGATGTTTTCACGGCTCTCACACGAATGCAAAGGAGAGCTTTTTTGCTCTCGATCAGCCTCTCTTTAGTGGCCCTTCTTGAGAATGAATTTAGTATCATATCTCAAGGAAGGTGTCGCAAGCGTAACTTCAAGCGCAGGCAGCACAGGCCCAAACCTGGAAACCTACTGCCAAATAACCAGGAGGCTGCGACGAGCAAACACACAAAATGTCGATTTCGGCATTTGGCTTCAGAAGGCTGACGCATATGTCCACCAGGGTTCGTCATGGTTCGTCCTCTCTTTGCTACGATGTCCAGGCTGCGGCTAAGCCATGATTCTTAACAGCTCCTAAGCGTCCCTCTTCCCTTCTGTGCCTTACCACGAGGAGCACTCCCAATGTAGTGGTAAGGGCCTCGGCACAAAACCCAAACCTGCAACTTACGGCCAAGATTTTCCAAACCCAGAGCTCCAAAAACATCAACTCTGAAACCGTCTGCAGCCTTTTCCTAAATCCTGAACTGCGAGACTGGGCCCTGCCCCCTGCCGAGAGCGTGTCTTCCAGGTTTGGTGCTCTTGGCCTGCCTCCACACCTGCAAGTCTTTGGACAACTAGGTTCAACAAGGACGGTGAACCAACCAGAGAAAAAACGTGTTGCATGGGATCCACACGGAGCTCGCTTCCCATGACAGCTTTTGGCCTGGTATGGCAGCAATCAAACTGTCACTTTTACATCAAAAGCGTCACTCTCCCTATCCGCGGGAGTAGCCTGTGATCCTGGCTCCCGGCATATGACACACCGCAGACCGCTTCGTCCTTCGTTTCCGCGCCGCTTCCTCAACCCAAGACTACTCACGGTCTCCAGAATTGGTTTACTGCTGTGGCCCTGACGCGCTTCCTTTCCCAGACGATGCGCGCACAATGTTCAAGAGGGATCCTGACAAGCATGCTACCCACAGAGAAGGTACGTGTTGCACCTGCGATAGCCCGTCCTGCAATCCAGATCCACAAGCATGTCACCGCCACAGTTGGTGGCATGCTGCTACCAACTTCAGCAGGGGGCAACGAGGCACCGATCACGGTGTTTGCATATGCTGTTTGATATATGGCAATATATGGCAATGGATGGCGAGAAAACAGGATGGCCCATAAACGCCCCATCCTGTGGCTGTTCATACCATATTGTAAGTGCTATTGATTGCTATTGTAAGTGCAACTCGACAACAAAAATTGGTACATGGCATTGTGGCCCGCCATCTTGTGCCATGTTCGTGTATTTTGTTCTTGCTGTAATCGATCCAAGCCATTTCTCTTGGATTTTAACACGACATGGCATGACTTGAACCAGCTCAATCAAACACATTGGCAGTTGAACATCAGTTGCCGCTGTTGCAGCCAAGCGTGCTCGTGACAACAAAATGCTGTGGTCCAAGAACATTTGTCGGAAGAACTTCAACACACGCTGGTAAGGGACAATGTGAGAAGGAACGTAAAGCCTGCTTGGAAAACAGCGTCTAACAAATGCCCGGGATTGACTCGCAAACACAATCCAGACCCAAACCCGAAAGGGAAGGATTCTACGGGAACGTAGTACACCAGCGAAAGCCCCTTGTGTCAAATTTTGCCTCAAAACAAAACTCTGGTATATGTATAGCACACCAGCGGGCAAGACTTGCAGTCGTGGGTGAGGGGGGGTGGGGAGTTCGACTCTTGCGTACCTGGCAGATTCAAGCAAGTCTTCTCGCTCACAAAACCTGCGATTCCACATGCTAACCTTCAGACGCTCACGAGATGACTTTTGCGACTCCATTAAGCAGGTCGAGGCCTCAGCACCCACCGACAAAATCAAATGCATCGCCGCGAAATGCCAATTATTGCACGCTTGCATTCGTGGGTGCGGGGGAAGTTCGACTCTTGCGTACCTGGCATGAAGGGGGCCGACGAGGCCACACAAGACAGCACAGGACACGGGCTTGTGGCCACATTCCACATGAACAGGCAAGAACCCAGGACGCGGGAGTGTGACCGCAGGCCGCAAAGTCAAACTACATGACTGCACAAGACATAGGAGTTTGAGCGCGACCGACTGCCACAAAGTGTAAACGCTGGACACAAGAGTGACCATATGAGACAAAACGGGCCAGAGCTCAGGACGCGGGAGTGTCACTGCATGCTGCAAATCTGCAAATCAAAAACACTGGAGCCTATGACACAAGAGTGTGACAGCATGCTGCAAAGCTAAATGACTGCACAAGAATAGGAGCGTGACCACACGAGACACTGCGATGTTCCTGGAGGTCCTCTATTGTGCATTCAGCGGGCGGACGAGGCCTGAGCAGCTGGGTTCAGCCGTCAAGGCCCCTAATGGATCTGCGTCGCGCCACAGGCGCACAACAAGCGCATGCTTGGCCATCTTGACCACAGCTCGTTTTAGAGAGCACCCGCTCATTGGCGGTGCTCAAGCGCAAAGTCAGTCACTCCACGCAGGCGGCCGTAGGCCCAGGCAGTCGGAGCTATGATGTCAGGAAGCAGCCGATGCTATTGACGCTTTCTTCTAACACCTTGCGCCAACCTTAGTAGTGTAGCCTCCTTGACCGTTCGGATGATCCTTTTCAAGAATGCATGTCCTCTGTCGGCTTTCTCATCCTCGACGGCACATTCAACGGGCTCTTGTTTGCTCCTATGTACAACTGCTGCGATCTGAGGCGTGAAACGGTCGCAACTCTGCGCGGCGCTGAGCTGCTGTAGCCAACACTTTCGGGAGCGTTGAAACTCTTCCTGTGCAATGCACCCTAATCCCGAAACACACACCTGTCAGAGGCTCTTCTCAAAGGAGGTGACCCTGAGGCAGCCGATTGTGCTGGAACACGATACGAACAGTGCACGAGTGTACCTGTTTCAGGGTGGCCAGTGAAACATCATGTGATCGCCCTCCAAGCCGACGTACATGCTTGAAAGAGAAGCCCTAAACCTCGACCTTGAACCCTCAAATCTACCCTAAACTTCCAACACCCAACAGCCGGAACCAAGAAACCTAAAAATCTCTGCACCTCAAACCCTGAAGCATACACTCGTGAACCCTCCAAGTCCTGTTCTTCAAGCCCGGCCTGTGAGACGCCATCATGACGGGACTTCACTAGATGCGCAAGAACCCTGCCCTGGAATCCAGAAAAATCGGCAAACTCTTGTAAGCCTTGAGGCCTAAACCCTGCAAACTATAAGACCTCCCGGCCCTAAACCATCCCAACCCCAAGCCCTCAGCCGCAGCCCGCCGCCACGCCGACTTGGAAGGCAAACCCTTGCAACTCGGAATAGCTCGGGACCCGGTGGTCTTCACCGGGTTTTCACCTGGAGCTGGGTTTGTAGGGCTGAGGGTTTAGGGCTTCCAGGGTGGTTTAGGGCTTTGCGACTTACTGGGTATGCAGGGCGGGTGCAAAAGACAAAAGAAAAGGCTATGTTGGGGACCTGTGCGCTCCGAAAGCCAACGGACGGCTCTTCGATGGGCGCTGAGGATTATTGGTTGGCGCAGCGTGGACATCGTGGGATCCTCGTTGTAGGGGGCATCCCACAAACCCCACTCCTATGAACCGAGACCCGCCTGGGCCGCGTAGGGGCCGCCACTCACCGGAAAATTGCGTGCCTGGGGAAGGAGAGACTTCTCTGCATTCTAGGAGGGAAAACGGGCACCCTTACATGTTTAAAAAAAACTTTTTTCGCAATTCGAGTCCTCCAAAAGAATTAATTATGGAGTGAGCGAAGGTCTGACTCCCCGTAGCTTCACCAGAAAAAAGGAAAATATGCATCCCTACAGCAACAGGACGAAGTCCAGGAGCTTTCCCAAAGCTCAACGAAACCGATGTTGCTTGCAGGACTACTGTCAGACTTTCTGCCCCAAAGAATTCCACACGAGGCAATGGCTTATGTCGCCTACGTAGCCTCGGAGTTGAGGTCTCAAGCGCTTTCGGGGCTCAGGGTGTAAGAGGCTTAGCATATGTCCAAATGGATCCAACTCTTCCTTGAAAGCTTGGACGCACGGGGGTGTTTTGGAGTGCCGTTGAATGCCGTTGAAGGGACCTCGCCTGCAAAATGCCGAAGGTCCAAACCCAGCAACTGACAGCACCCCTGGCAGCGGATCTGACTGGAATGAGGCGCAGGCCAGGTTAGAGCTTCTGACCTTGTTTACTCTGCACATACTATTTCTGGAGTTTACCATACATCATATACCATAGACCAATTGCATACTATATACTGCATCCTATGATCTATGTGCCAAGCAACATGTACGATTTGCTTTGTACTACCGCACAATATAAAGCAAAACAAAATAAACGACAGTCGCGCGAGCCATACACTTTATGAACTGCCGCTGCATGAAATTCGCAAGATCTTGGCCCAAGCAAAAATCTTCAAGTTGAATCGCAACCAAGACCAAGTCAGACATTCAAAATACTACGTGAGCAGAATGAGCGTCTGCAAAATAGCATCGTAAGCCGCTCACCCAGCCGGAGTTTCTGCATCTTCGTCAAACCGACCTCCGGCCACAGACCCCGCAATACGGACCCCCAATTGCCAAACCTATACGAAGAAGCCGAAGCGCCACACTCTTCTAAGGTCGACGCGATATCGATGTGTGTTGCTCTTAATTTCTTCAACACCAAGGATCCTGCTAGCGTCTCTTGGTGCATGAGGAGTGGGTCGTTGCTTAGCTCGCTGAAGGCGAAAATGAGCAATCATAGTACTATCAGAAAGGTCTCGAGCAAGAACAACAGGATTTGTTTCAAGATGCATATTGAAGAGACGGAATACAAACAGCAATGCTGCTTTGCTACGAAAGCATACTGAACATCGTGATACTGTAAGTACGAATACTCATCTCCCTGTTTTATAAATAACATTCCTAGTATCTCAGTTTGCCACAAGCATCGCGAACAACGGACACTGACACAGTAATGAGACGGGCAATATTGTCAAATTGTGCTACGACGGTAGAACTAGTCACTAGTCGTAATCTTCGTTGTCGTGGTTGTCGTGGTCGTCGTGGGTTGTCGTGGTCGTTGTCGTTGTCGTCGTACGCACAGAAGCCAAGATAATTGCACAACGTTATTAACCACGCAAACCAGGAAAAGGACAACTTCAGAGAGAAGTGGACCAGGAGACCACGGCCAAACAAAAATGCACTTGTCTTTTACAAAACCCGGACATTCTAAGCAACTTGGTGCAGCCTGTATAGTGGTCTACATCAAGCTTGTAGGTGCGTAAACATTAGAGGCGCATCTTGCAACGCATAACCTGGCAACATAGCCGCTCTCAATCTCTCCAGCATTAACTTAGCGCAGAGCCGAAGTTGTGAGATTGGTGACAGGGTTGCGCGTTGGGCATCCAACCGTGCATCTCTTAAGCGCGTGTAGCAGACCTGACAGCCTACAGACCCTGCAGCTGTAGGCTTGCTGCATCAGGCTGTAGGGCCTGCAGGCTTGCTGCAAAGTCCGCATGCTTGCTGCAGGTCGCAGGGTCTGCAGGTTGCTGCAGTGTTACATGCAGGGTCTGCAGAACGCAGTAAGCAGCGCAGTTCCACCCTTGAGAGCTACCTTGAAAGGACTTGGAGCGGATGCTTGTCTGTGCTCCGAGCCCCCAATGGCTGCCATTGGGAAAAGGGGATTTTCGACAACACTTATTGATTTGGGACAAGGGCCCTTTGCTGGGGGTTTGGAGAATGTGCCTCAAGTGAAGCCAAATCCGACCCCAGAAAGACACAAGAAGCGTAGAACACGTTTGAGTGCCCCCGCAGTTGCAATTCAGCTTGTCATGTGCAATACTTGTTCCGTTATAACGCTATTGCCAACAGTTTTGAGCGACCGCTGACAATCTTTGCGCCCGACCCAAACATGTGGTGCATGCTTTGCGTGTCTCCGCAAAATTGAAAGCACACTTGCCACGTTTCACGGCCATTCTGGGGTTCTATTTTGGGCCTCAAAGCGAAGCCCAAAATGGGATCTTGTCTAAGAGTTTCGAAGACCCAGTTTTGATCCAATTTCTGGTCAAAAACTGTGCGATTTCTGATGAGAAGACACACTTTTGAAGCTCGCCAAAATTTTGCCCGACGTAAGGACCGCTCCCGACATAAGACAATAAAAATGCACCGCTGCGTGGCAAGCGGTCGGTGGTGGGCCTTTACTTATTCATATAGGCGCCATTCAGGTTGCCACAGTTGCAATTTCAGCTTGTTATGTGCAATACTTGTTCCGTTATAACGCTATTGCCAACAGTCTTAAGCGACCGCTGACAATCTTTTGCGCCCGACCCAAACATGTGGTGCATGCTTTGCGTGTCTCCGCAAAATTGAAAGCACTTGCCACGTTTCACAGCCCATTCTGGGATCCTGTTTTTGGGCCCCAAAGCGAAGCTCGAAATGGGATCTTCTCTAAGAGTTTCGAATCAGGCAGACCCAGTTTTGGGACCCAATTTCTGGCCTAAAAATAAAGGCCAAAAACTGTGCGATTTCTGATGAGAAGACACACTTTTGAAGCTTGCCGAAATTTTGCCCGACGTGAAGACCGCTCCCGACTTGGGTTTTTTGCCTGACGGCAAAATGGGGGTGCGAAGCACTCTCTGCTTGGCATCAAATCAGGGGGCCACATGGATTACATGGCCCCATTACCTACGACGGAGCTAAGTATGGCCGAAATTTCGGGCGCGGCATGGTGTTCTAGGGCCATAGGGCCAGATTAACAAACCTGTCGGCAGTCTCATCAAGAGTCTCATATTGCCCAGCAGCGTCAGCAGATCCTCAGCAGAAGATCATCAGCAGCATCATCATCATCATCATCATACCATCATCATCATCATCATCATCATCATCATCATATCAGATCATAGCATATCATATATCATCACATCGTGTCATTGTATCATCATCATCATCATCATCATCATCATCAATCATCGTCGTCATCATCATCCTGCCAGGTCCTGAGTCCTGAGCCCTGGCAGCCCTGGCATCTTGGCAGTCCGGCTTCCCGGCGGTCCTGGTGCTGGCACGCGGTCCTGGCCTGGCATTGCCGCCGCATTGCCTGGCATTGGCATCAATCATAATCGCATCATCGCATCGCATCATGAATCATTATGCATTGTGAAGTATGAATCATCAATCATCAGTCATCAATCATTCATTCAGTCATGACTCATGACATGAGATCATGATGAGCCACGAGTCATGAGTCATGAGTCATGAGATCATCATGAATCAGGAACCATGAATCAGTCACAGTCACAGCCACAGTCACGGCAGTCACGTGAGTCATTGCGGCCGCCGCCAACCCATCGGCCACAAACACGGGTCATGAACAATGAAATGCCTTGGTTTCCTTTCAGCTTTGTTCGCGTCAAATCCAGCCAAGACTTTAAACTCAGTCCATCTTTCTTTTCTGCTGTTTGGCTTGACGTGCATTTTTTCCTGTTTGCAGAAAAGGCTGAAACAAAACCACCAGCAATGAAACAGGACTTCAAAGAACTTGGTCTGTGTTTTTCAGCTGTCCTGGCTTGACACATGCAGGCCACACCATAGTGAAACTTGAGATGCAAATTGGAGATGCTTTTTTGCTACGTTTTTCAAAGCAAAATTGTTTTTAAAATTTCAAACATGAAAAAAACGTTTAAAACACAGAAAAAAAACTGGTTTCGAAGCATTTCAAAGTCTGCAATATGAAAAATAATTTTGGAATGCCTTGTTTAGAAACAAAATCGCTCTGAACAAACTTGCCTGAAAAACAAAATCAAAAAAAAACGTTAATTAATTTTTGTTCTTTTTCCTTGTTTGAGAAACATTGTCAACGAAATGCTAACTTTTTGAAACTGAGCCAACCGGATCATCTTGTTCATTTCGTTGACAATGTTTCTCAAACAAGGAAAAATTGAACAAAAATCAATTAACGTTTTTTGATTTTGTTTTTTAGGCAAGTTTGTTCAGAGCGATTTTGTTTCTAAACAAGGCATTCCAAAATTATGATTCATATTGCAGACTTTGAAAATGCTTAACCAGTTTTTTCTGTGTTTTAAACGTTTTTTCAGGTTTGAAATTTTAAAAAACAATTTTCTTTAAAAAACGTAGCAAAAAAGCATCTCCAATTTGCATCTCAAGTATGGTGTGGCCTGCATGTGTCAAGCCCTGTTTCATTGCTGGTGGTTTTGTTTCAGCCTTTTCTGCAACAGGAAAAAATGCACGTCAAGCCAAACAGCAGAAAAGAAGATGGGCTGAGTTTGATTGGCTGGATTCGACGCGAACAAAGCTGAAAGGAAACCAAGGCAGTTTTTCATTGTTCATGACCCGTGTTTGAGGCCGATGGGTTGCGGCGGCGGCAATGACTCATGACTGCCGTGACTGTGGCTGTGACTGTGACTGATTCATGGTTCCTGATTCATGATGATCTCATGACTCATGACTCATGACTCGTGGCTCATCATGATCTCATGTCATGAGTCATGACTGAATGAATGATTCATACTTCACAATGCATAATGATTCATGATGCGATGCGATGATGCGATTATGATTGATGCCAATGCCAGGCAATGCGGCGGCAATGCCAGGCCAGGACCGCGTGCCAGCACCAGGAATGCCGGGAAGCCGGACTGCCAAGATGCCAGGGCTCAGGACTCAGGACCTGGCAGGATGATGATGACGACGATGATTGATGATGATGATGATGATGATGATGATGATGATGATGATGATGATGATACAATGACACGATGTGATGATATATGATATGCTATGATCTGATATGATGATGATGATGATGGTATGATGATGATGATGATGCCCTATGGCCCTAGAACACCATGCCGCGCCCGAAATTTCGGCCATACTTAGCTCCGTCGTAGGTAATGGGGCCATGTAATCCATGTGGCCCCCTGATTTGATGCCAAGCAGAGAGTGCTTCGCATCCCCATTTTGCCGTCAGGCAAAAAACCCAAGTTTGTCGGTCCTGATGTAGTCTGCGCGATACCACGTTTTCAGCGGTTTTTCCAACGGGCAGCCCGCAAAAGTTGGAAAAAAGGCTCTGGGAGGTCCTGATGAGGTTTTAGAGCCCTTGAAGGGGATTGTGAGGCCTTACTTGAGTATTTGAAAGACTGGTAAATCGTATAACCCTTGAGAAAGCCGTGTAGCAGACCTGTACACAAGTACTACACTTAAAAAATGCGGGAAAACAGCGTGTAGTACCTCGATTCCAAGTAGAAACATTACATGAACCTTAAAGTTTTGAAAAAACTATGCATTCATGTGGTACACTGTGGTTTTTTCCCAGCGCGGAGCGTGTAGTAACCAGTTTTGATGAAATTACACCCAAGGATCCAGCTTTTCCACAGTGCATGCGGGCTGGGGGAGAGGCAGGCAGCAGGTTTTGCAGGCTTGCTGTAGGGTCTGTAGGGGCGGCGTGCGGCAGGGTCTGCAGGTTGCCCGCAGGCGCTGCTGGCCTGCAGGCTGCTGTGCTGCAGGGGTCTGCAGGCTTGCTGCGTCAGGCTGCTGCAGGTCCTGCAGGCTTGCTGCAGAGTCCGCATGCTTGCTGCAGGTCTGCAGGGTCTGCAGGTGCAGTGTTACATGCAGGGTCTGCAGAACGCAGTAAGCAGCACAGCCCGACCTTGAGAGCTACCTTGAAATCGCAAGGACTTGGAGCCTGAAGAGCCTGGAAAAGGATGCTTGTCTGTGCCTCCGAGCCCCCAATGGCAATGTTGGATGCCGAAGGTCGGTCTGACATGACCAACGTGTTGCAACATTGCCATTGGGGAAAGGGGATTTTCGACAACACTTATTGATTTGGGACAAGGTAGGCCCTTTGCTGGGGGTTTGGAGAATGTGCCTCAAGTGAAGCCAAATCCGACCCCAGAAAGACACAAGAAGCGTAGGACACGTTTGAGTGCCCCCGCAGTTGCAATTCAGCTTGTCATGTGCAATACTTGTTCCGTTATAACGCTATTGCCAACAGTCTTAAGCGACTGCTGACAATCTTTGCGCCCGACCCAAACATGTGGTGCATGCTTTGCGTGTCTCCGCAAAATTGAAAGCACACTTGCCACGTTTCACGGCCCATTCTGGGGTCCTATTTTTGGGCCCCAAAGCGAAGCCCGAAATGGGATCTTCTCTAAGAGTTTCGAATCAGGCAGACCAGTTTTGGGACCCAATTTCTGGCCTCAAAATGAAGGCCAAAAACTGTGCGATTTCTGATGAGAAGACACACTTTTGAAGCTCGCCGAAATTTTGCCCGACGTGAGGACCGCTCCCGACACAAGACAATAAAAATGCACCGCTGCGTGGCAAGCGGTCGGTGCAGTTGCAATTCAGCTTGTCATGTGCAATACTTGTTCCGTTATAACGCTATTGCCAACAGTCTTAAGCGACCGCTGACAATCTTTGCGCCCGACCCAAACATGTGGTGCATGCTTTGCGTGTCTCCGCAAAATTGAAAGCACACTTGCCACGTTTCACGGCCCATTCTGGGGTCCTATTTTTGGGCCCCAAAGCGAAGCCCGAAATGGGATCTTCTCTAAGAGTTTCGAATCAGGCAGACCCAGTTTTGGGACCCAATTTCTGGCCTCAAAATGAAGGCCAAAAACTGTGCGATTTCTGATGAGAAGACACACTTTTGAAGCTCGCCGAAATTTTGCCCGACGTGAGGACCGCTCCCGACATAAGACAATAAAAATGCACCGCTGCGTGGCAAGCGGTCGGTGGTGGGCCTTTACTTATTCATATAGGCGCCATTCAGGTTGCCACAGTTGCAATTCAGCTTGTCATGTGCAATACTTGTTCCGTTATAACGCTATTGCCAACAGTCTTAAGCGACCGCTGACAATCTTTGCGCCCGACCCAAACATGTGGTGCATGCTTTGCGTGTCTCCGCAAAATTGAAAGCACACTTGCCACGTTTCACGGCCCATTCTGGGGTCCTATTTTTGGGTCCCAAAGCGAAGCCCGAAATGGGATCTTCTCTAAGAGTTTCGAATCAGGCAGACCCAGTTTTGGGACCCAATTTCTGGCCTCAAAATGAAGGCCAAAAACTGTGCGATTTCTGATGAGAAGACACACTTTTGAAGCTCGCCGAAATTTTGCCCGACGTGAGGACCGCTCCCGACACAAGACAATAAAAATGCACCGCTGCGTGGCAAGCGGTCGGTGCAGTTGCAATTCAGCTTGTCATGTGCAATACTTGTTCCGTTATAACGCTATTGCCAACAGTCTTAAGCGACCGCTGACATCTTTGCGCCCGACCCAACATGTGGTGCATGCGTTGCATGTCTCCGCAAAATTGAAAGCACACTTGCCACGTTTCACGGCCCATTCGGGGCCTATTTTTGGGCCCCAAAGCGAAGCCCGAAATGGGATCTTCTCTAAGAGTTTCGAATCAGGCAGACCCAGTTTTGGGACCCATTTCTGGCCTCAAAATGAAGGCCAAAAACTGTGCGACTTCTGATGAGAAGACACACTTTTGAAGCTCGCGGAAATTTTGCCCGACGTGAGGACCGCTCCCGACATACCTGGGAGGTCCGGACCGGACGTCTCAATTCTTGACACAAGTTCCAACGCCAAGTTCAGCGCCGCAGAAGCTTCTTTGCCATCTTCGCACTGCGTGCCAAGATAGAAACACCTGAGTTCAAGCAGTAAGCACTGAAAAAAAGCATCCGAGTTCCATGTGTGGGCGGAGTCGGTGGAGGTCATGTAAGCGGAGTCGGCGGAGTCCTTCCAAAGTGGAATTCCCCTTAGAACGGCAGCGGAGTCGAGGTGAGCCCGTTTTAAACATACAATGGTTTTTAAACCGGGGAAGACACGACTCCGCTACATGTGTACCATCCCTCGTGCACCAATCCTGCAACATCTACGCTAAGATTCTATGGGGTGGGGGGTAATCTTGCTTCTTGAATCACATTTGAGAACTGCAAAGCTGCGCAAAAGTTGCTCTCCGTGTTCACTGCAAGTGACCTGAAGAAATCTCACAAATCCCACCTGACATCGTGCCCATTTTATGCACCCCAAACTGACACATTTTTTGAGACGTCCAGCGCAGTCCCCCTAGGTTCACGGTCGATCCGTTAATCGTCAGCCGACGCCGCGCCAGACGTGAACCGACGGTCACGCCGGACTAACGCTCAATTGTAAATGAGAGGAAGTAGGAACGACACGAGGACTCAGCGTCCGTCATCTAGCCTATATGGGAAATCTGGGCCCCACTTCTGGGGCTAAATTTTGACCCAGAGCTGAATCTGGGCGGCCGGGGGGGCCGTCTGCAAAAGAAAAGTGACTTCAGGCGGCCCCAAAAATGGGGCCCCAAATGCCTTCCAGGAGGCCGCCTGACGACCCCGTCTTCGGACCCAGCAGGTTGAGATTTTGGGACACACCATCTGCGAAGTTAAACTCATAAGTTTCGGCGCGCTACATCACTGACCGGCGGCTGATTGCGCAAAACCCTCACGATTTCTGCAGCCGTCAGCAATCTTCCCTGAGCCAACTGGCAACCTGGGAGGTCCGGACCGGACGTCTCAATTCTTGACACAAGTTCCAACGCCAAGTTCAGCGCCGCAGAAGCTTCTTTGCCATCTTCGCACTGCGTGCCAAGATAGAAACACCTGAGTTCAAGCAGTAAGCACTGAAAAAAAGCATCCGAGTTCCATGTGTGGGCGGAGTCGGTGGAGTTCATGTAAGCGGAGTCGGCGGAGTCCTTCCAAAGTGGAATTCCCCTTAGAACGGCAGCGGAGTCGAGGTGAGCCCGTTTTAAACATACAATGGTTTTTCAACCGGGGAAGACACGACTCCGCTACATGTGTACCATCCCTCGTGCACCAATCCTGCAACATCTACGCTAAGATTCTATGGGGTGGGGGGTAATCTTGCTTCTTGAATCACATTTGAGAACTGCAAAGCTGCGCAAAAGTTGCTCTCCGTGTTCACTGCAAGTGACCTGAAGAAATCTCACAAATCCCACCTGACATCGTGCCCATTTTATGCACCCCAAACTGACACATTTTTTGAGACGTCCAGCGCAGTCCCCCTAGGTTCACGGTCGATCCGTTAATCGTCAGCCGACGCTGCGCCAGACGTGAACCGACGGTCACGCCGGACTAACGCTCAATTGTAAATGAGAGGAAGTAGGAACGACACGAGGACTCAGCGTCCGTCATCTAGCCTATATGGGAAATCTGGGCCCCACTTCTGGGGCTAAATTTTGACCCAGAGCTGAATCTGGGCGGCCCCACTTTTGGGGCCGTCTGCAAAAGAAAAGTGACTTCAGGCGGCCCCAAAAATGGGGCCCCAAATGCCTTCCAGGAGGCCGCCTGACGACCCCGTCTTCGGACCCAGCAGGTTGAGATTTTGGGACACACCATCTGCGAAGTTAAACTCATAAGTTTCGGTGCGCTACATCACTGACCGGCGGCTGATTGCGCAAAACCCTCACGATTTCTGCAGCCGTCAGCAATCTTCCCTGAGCCAACTGGCAACCTGGGAGGTCCGGACCGGACGTCTCAATTCTTGACACAAGTTCCAACGCCAAGTTCAGCGCCGCAGAAGCTTCTTTGCCATCTTCGCACTGCGTGCCAAGATAGAAACACCTGAGTTCAAGCAGTAAGCACTGAAAAAAAGCATCCGAGTTCCATGTGTGGGCGGAGTCGGTGGAGTTCATGTAAGCGGAGTCGGCGGAGTCCTTCCAAAGTGGAATTCCCCTTAGAACGGCAGCGGAGTCGAGGTGAGCCCGTTTTAAACATACAATGGTTTTTAAACCGGGGAAGACACGACTCCGCTACATGTGTACCATCCCTCGTGCACCAATCCTGCAACATCTACGCTAAGATTCTATGGGGTGGGGGGTAATCTTGCTTCTTGAATCACATTTGAGAACTGCAAAGCTGCGCAAAAGTTGCTCTCCGTGTTCACTGCAAGTGACCTGAAGAAATCTCACAAATCCCACCTGACATCGTGCCCATTTTATGCACCCCAAACTGACACATTTTTTGAGACGTCCAGCGCAGTCCCCCTAGGTAAGACAATAAAAATGCACCGCTGCGTGGCAAGCGGTCGGTGGTGGGCCTTTACTTATTCATATAGGCGCCATTCAGGTTGCCACTGGGGTACTCTGATGCGTCCTATGTTTCTCGTCGTATGTCGGTCCTGAATGTGGACCCGCGCGATACCACGTTTTTCAGCGATTTTTCCAACGGGCAGCCCGCAAAGTTGGAAAAAAGGCTCTGGGAGGTCCTGATGAGGTTTTGGAGCCCTTGAAGGGGATTGTGAGGCCTTACTTGAGTATTTGAAAGACTGGTCAACCGTATAACCCTTGAGAAAGCGCGTGTAGCAGACCTGTACACGAGTACTACACTCAAAAAATGCGGGAAAACAGCGTGTAGTACCTTGATTCCAAGTGAAACATTACATGAACCTTAACGTTTTGAAAAAACTATGCATTCATGTAGTACACTGTGGTTTTTCCCCAGCGCGGAGCGTGTAGTACCAGTTTTGATGAAATTACACCCGAGGCGAAATCCAGCTTTTCCCACAGTGCGGAGCGTGTAGAACTAGTTTTCATGAAATTAGACTGGCGGAAAAATCCAGCTTTTCCTACAGCGCGGAGCGTGTGACACCTGGTTTTTAATTTGCAGTTCTACAGGTCAGGGGCTTTCAAGCTTCCTGCAGACTCTGGGGCCTTCAAGCCTTTGTGTTTACAAGGGGAAATGGACTCTGTGTAAATGCAGGAAAATGCCCAAGTAATTGAAGACTGGAAGCCATGCGGGCTGGGGGAGAGGCAGGCAGCAGGTTTTGCAGGCTTGCTGTAGGGTCTGTAGGGGCGGCGTGCGGCAGGGTCTGCAGGTCCTGCAGGCTGCTGCAGGGTCTGCAGGCTTGCCGACAGCCTACAGACCCTGCAGCTGTAGGCTTGCTGCAGGGGTCTGCAGGCTTGCTGCATCAGGCTGCTGCAGGGCCTGCAGGCTTGCTGCAGAGTCCGCATGCTTGCTGCAGGTCTGCAGGGTCTGCAGGTTGCTGCAGTGTTACATGCAGGGTCTGCAGAACGCAGTAAGCAGCGCAGCCCGACCTTGAGAGCTACCTTGAAATCGCAAGGACTTGGAGCCTGAAGAGCCTGGAAAAGGATGCTTGTCTGTGCCCCCGAGCCCCCAATGGCAATGTTGGATGCCGAAGGTCGGTCTGACATGACCAACGTGTTGCAACATTGCCATTGGGGAAAGGGGATTTTCGACAACACTTATTGATGTGGGACAAGGTAGGCCCTTTGCTGGGGGTTTGGAGAATGTGCCTCAAGTGAAGCCAAATCCGACCCCAGAAAGACACAAGAAGCGTAGGACACGTTTGAGTGCCCCCGCAGTTGCAATTCAGCTTGTCATGTGCAATACTTGTTCCGTTATAACGCTATTGCCAACAGTCTTAAGCGACCGCTGACTATCTTTGCGCCCGACCCAAACATGTGGTGCATGCTTTGCGTGTCTCCGCAAAATTGAAAGCACACTTGCCACGTTTCACGGCCCATTCTGGGGTCCTATTTTTGGGCCCCAAAGCGAAGCCCGAAATGGGATCTTCTCTAAGAGTTTCGAATCAGGCAGACCCAGTTTTGGGACCCAATTTCTGGCCTCAAAATGAAGGCCAAAAACTGTGCGATTTCTGATGAGAAGACACACTTTTGAAGCTCGCCGAAATTTTGCCCGACGTGAGGACCGCTCCCGACATAAGACAATAAAAATGCACCGCTGCGTGGCAAGCGGTCGGTGGTGGGCCTTTACTTATTCATATAGGCGCCGTTCAGGTTGCCACAGTTGCAATTCAGCTTGTCATGTGCAATACTTGTTCCGTTATAACGCTATTGCCAACAGTCTTAAGCAACCGCTGACAATCTTTGCGCCCGACCCAAACATGTGGTGCATGCTTTGCGTGTCTCCGCAAAATTGAAAGCACACTTGCCACGTTTCACGGCCCATTCTGGGGTCCTATTTTTGGGCCCCAAAGCGAAGCCCGAAATGGGATCTTCTCTAAGAGTTTCGAATCAGGCAGACCCAGTTTTGGGACCCAATTTCTGGTCTCAAAATGAAGGCCAAAAACTGTGCGATTTCTGATGAGAAGACACACTTTTGAAGCTCGCCGAAATTTTGCCCGACGTGAGGACCGCTCCCGACATAAGACAATAAAAATGCACCGCTGCGTGGCAAGCGGTCGGTGGTGGGCCTTTACTTATTCATATAGGCGCCATTCAGGTTGCCACAGTTGCAATTCAGCTTGTCATGTGCAATACTTGTTCCGTGAAAACGCTATTGCCAACAGTCTTAAGCGACCGCTGACAATCTTTGCGCCCGACTCAAAACATGTGGTGCATGCTTTGCGTGTCTTCGCAAAATTGAAAGCACACTTGCCACGTTTCACGGCCCATTCTGGGGTCCTATTTTTGGGCCCCAAAGCGAAGCCCGAAATGGGATCTTCTCTAAGAGTTTCGAATCAGGCAGACCCAGTTTTGGAACCCAATTTCTGGCCTCAAAATGAAGGCCAAAAACTGTGCGATTTCTGATGAGAAGACACACTTTTGAAGCTCGCCGAAATTTTGCCCGACGTGAGGACCGCTCCCGACATAAGACAATAAAAATGCACCGCTGCGTGGCAAGCGGTCGGTGGTGGGCCTTTACTTATTCATATAGGCGCCATTCAGGTTGCCACTGGGGGGGTTCTCTGATGCGTCCTATGTTTCTCGTCGTTTGTCGGTCCTGAATGTGGACCCGCGCGATATCACGTTTTTCAGCGATTTTTCCAACGGGCAGCCCGCAAAAGTTGGAAAAAAGGCTCTGGGAGGTCCTGATGAGGTTTTGGAGCCCTTGAAGGGGATTGTGAGGCCTTACTTGAGTATTTGAAAGACTGGTAAACCGTATAACCCTTGAGAAAGCGCGCGTAGCAGACCTGTACACGAGTACTACACTCAAAAAATGCGGGAAAACAGCGTGTAGTACCTTGATTCCAAGTAGAAACATGACATGAACCGTAAAGTTTTGAAAAAACTATGCATTCATGTAGTACACTGTGGTTTTTCCCCCAGCGGGAGCGTGTAGTACCAGTTTTGATGAAATTACACCCGAGGCGAAATCCAGCTTTTCCCACAGTGCGGAGCGTGTAGTACTAGTTTTCATGAAATTAGACTGGCGGAAAAATCCAGCTTTTCCTACAGCGCGGAGCATGTGACACCTGGTTTTTAATTTGCAGTTCTACAGGTCAGGGGCTTTCAAGCTTCCTGCAGACTCTGGGGCCTTCAAGCCTTTGTGTTTACAAGGGGAAATGGACTCTGTGTGAATGCAGGAAAATGCCCAAGTAATTGAAGACTGGAAGCCATGCAGGCTGGGGGAGAGGCAGGCAGCAGGTTTTGCAGGCTTGCTGTAGGGTCTGTAGGGGCGGCGTGCGGCAGGGTCTGCAGGTTGCCCGCAGGCGCTGCTGGCCTGCAGGCTGCTGCAGGGTCTGCAGGCTTGCCGACAGCCTACAGACCCTGCAGCTGTAGGCTTGCTGCAGGGGTCTGCAGGCTTGCTGCATCAGGCTGCTGCAGGGCCTGCAGGCTTGCTGCAGAGTCCGCATGCTTGCTGCAGGTCTGCAGGGTCTGCAGGTTGCTGCAGTGTTACATGCAGGGTCTGCAGAACGCAGTAAGCAGCGCAGCCCGACCTTGAGAGCTACCTTGAAATCGCAAGGACTTGGAGCCTGAAGAGCCTGGAAAGGATGCTTGTCTGTGCCCCCGAGCCCCCAATGGCAATGTTGGATGCCGAAGGTCGGTCTGACATGACCAACGTGTTGCAACATTGCCATTGGGGAAAGGGGATTTTCGACAACACTTATTGATTTGGGACAAGGTAGGCCCTTTGCTGGGGGTTTGGAGAATGTGCCTCAAGTGAAGCCAAATCCGACCCCAGAAAGACACAAGAAGCGTAGGACACGTTTGAGTGCCCCCGCAGTTGCAATTCAGCTTGTCATGTGCAATACTTGTTCCGTTATAACGCTATTGCCAACAGTCTATTAAGCGACCGCTGACTATCTTTGCGCCCGACCCAAACATGTGGTGCATGCTTTGCGTGTCTCCGCAAAATTGAAAGCACACTTGCCACGTTTCACGGCCCATTCTGGGGTCCTATTTTTGGGCCCCAAAGCGAAGCCCGAAATGGGATCTTCTCTAAGAGTTTCGAATCAGGCAGACCCAGTTTTGGGACCCAATTTCTGGCCTCAAAATGAAGGCCAAAAACTGTGGGATTTCTGATGAGAAGACACACTTTTGAAACTCGCCGAAATTTTGCCCGACGTGAGGACCGCTCCCGACATAAGACAATAAAAATGCACCGCTGCGTGGCAAGCGGTCGGTGGTGGGCCTGTACTTATTCATATAGGCGCCGTTCAGGTTGCCACAGTTGCAATTCAGCTTGTCATGTGCAATACTTGTTCCGTTATAACGCTATTGCCAACAGTCTTAAGCAACCGCTGACAATCTTTGCGCCCGACCCAAACATGTGGTGCATGCTTTGCGTGTCTCCGCAAAATTGAAAGCACACTTGCCACGTTTCACGGCCCATTCTGGGGTCCTATTTTTGGGCCCCAAAGCGAAGCCCGAAATGGGATCTTCTCTAAGAGTTTCGAATCAGGCAGACCCAGTTTTGGGACCCAATTTCTGGCCATCAAAATGAAGGCCAAAAACTGTGCGATTTCTGATGAGAAGACACACTTAAGCTCGCCGAAATTTTGCCCGACGTGAGGACCGCTCCCGACATAAGACAATAAAAATGCACGCTGCGTGGCAAGCGGTCGGTGGTGGGCCTTTACTTATTTCATATAGGCGCCATTCAGGTTGCCACAGTTGCAATTCAGCTTGTCATGTGCAATACTTGTTCCGTTATAACGCTATTGCCAACAGTCTTAAGCGACCGCTGACAATCTTTGCGCCCGACCCAAACATGTGGTGCATGCTTTGCGTGTCTCCGCAAAATTGAAAGCACACTTGCCACGTTTCACGGCCCATTCTGGGGTCCTATTTTTTGGCCCCAAAGCGAAGCCCGAAATGGGATCTTCTCTAAGAGTTTCGAATCAGGCAGACCCAGTTTTGGGACCCAATTTCTGGCCTCAAAATGAAGGCCAAAAACTGTGCGATTTCTGATGAGAAGACACACTTTTGAAGCTCGCCGAAATTTTGCCCGACGTGAGGACCGCTCCCGACATAAGACAATAAAAATGCACCGCTGCGTGGCAAGCGGTCGGTGGTGGGCCTGTACTTATTCATATAGGCGCCATTCAGGTTGCCACTGGGGGGGTACTCTGATGCGTCCTATGTTTCTCGTCGTTTGTCGGTCCTGAATGTGGACCCGCGCGATACCACGTTTTTCAGCGATTTTTCCAACGGGCAGCCCGCAAAAGTTGGAAAAAAGGCTCTGGGAGGTCCTGATGAGGTTTTGGAGCCCTTGAAGGGGATTGTGAGGCCTTACTTGAGTATTTGAAAGACTGGTAAACCGTATAACCCTTGAGAAAGCGCGTGTAGCAGACCTGTACACGAGTACTACACTCAAAAAATGCGGGAAAACAGCGTGTAGTACCTTGATTCCAAGTAGAAACATTACATGAACCTTAAAGTTTTGAAAAAACTATGCATTCATGTAGTACACTGTGGTTTTTCCCCAGCGCGGAGCGTGTAGTACCAGTTTTGATGAAATTACACCCGAGGCGAAATCCAGCTTTTCCCACAGTGCGGAGCGTGTAGTACTAGTTTTCATGAAATTAGACTGGCGGAAAAATCCAGCTTTTCCTACAGCGCGGAGCATGTGACACCTGGTTTTTAATTTGCAGTTCTACAGGTCAGGGGCTTTCAAGCTTCCTGCAGACTCTGGGGCCTTCAAGCCTTTGTGTTTACAAGGGGAAATGGACTCTGTGTGAATGCAGGAAAATGCCCAAGTAATTGAAGACTGGAAGCCATGCAGGCTGGGGGAGAGGCAGGCAGCAGGTTTTGCAGGCTTGCTGTAGGGTCTGTAGGGGCGGCGTGCGGCAGGGTCTGCAGGTTGCCCGCAGGCGCTGCTGGCCTGCAGGCTGCTGCAGGGTCTGCAGGCTTGCCGACAGCTTACAGACCTTGCAGCTAGGCTTGCTGCAGGGGTCTGCAGGCTTGCTGCGTCAGGCTGCTGCAGGGCCTGCAGGCTTGCTGCAGAGTCCGCATGCTTGCTGCAGGTCTGCAGGGTCTGCAGGTTGCTGCAGTGTTACATGCAGGGTCTGCAGAACGCAGTAAGCAGCGCAGCCCGACCTTGAGAGCTACCTTGAAATCGCAAGGACTTGGAGCCTGAAGAGCCTGGAAAAGGATGCTTGTCTCCGGTCACAAGCCCTTGCGTGTGCCCCCGAGCCCCCAATGGATGCCGAAGGTCGGTCTGACATGACCAACGTGTTGCAACATTGCCATTGGGGAAAGGGGATTTTCGACAACACTTATTGATTTGGGACAAGGTCCGACCCCAGAAAGACACAAGAAGCGTAGGACACGTTTGAGTGCCCCCGCAGTTGCAATTCAGCTTGTCATGTGCAATACTTGTTCCGTTATAACGCTATTGCCAACAGTCTTAAGCGACCGCTGACTATCTTTGCGCCCGACCCAACATGTGGTGCATGCTTTGCGTGTCTCCGCAAAATTGAAAGCACACTTGCCACGTTTCACGGCCCATTCTGGGGTCCTATTTTTGGGCCCCAAAGCGAAGCCCGAAATGGGATCTTCTCTAAGAGTTTCGAATCAGGCAGACCCAGTTTTGGGACCCAATTTCTGGCCTCAAAATGAAGGCCAAAAAATTGTGCGATTTCTGATGAGAAGACACACTTTTGAAGCTCGCCGAAATTTTGCCCGACGTGAGGACCGCTCCCGACATAAGACAATAAAAATGCACCGCTGCGTGGCAAGCGGTCGGTGGTGGGCCTGTACTTATTCATATAGGCGCCATTCAGGTTGCCACTGTTGCAATTCAGCTTGTCATGTGCAATACTTGTTCCGTTATAACGCTATTGCCAACAGTCTTAAGCGACCGCTGACTATCTTTGCGCCCGACCCAAACATGTGGTGCATGCTTTGCGTGTCTCCGCAAAATTGAAAGCACACTTGCCACGTTTCACGGCCCATTCTGGGGTCCTATTTTTGGGCCCCAAAGCGAAGCCCGAAATGGGATCTTCTCTAAGAGTTTCGAATCAGGCAGATCCCAGTTTTGGGACCCAATTTTCTGGCCTCAACATGAAGGCCAAAAACTGTGCGAATTTTCTGATGAGAGGACACATTTGAATGCTCGACGAAAGTTTTGCCCGACGTGCGGGACCGCTCCCGACATAAGACAATAAAAATTGCACCGGCGTGGCAAGCGGGTCGGTGGTGGCCTTTACTTGATTCATATAGGGCGCATTTCAGGTTGCCACAGTTGCAATTAGTTGTCAGTGTGCAATTTAATTGTTCGTTTATATACGTATTGCCAACAGTCTGTAAGCGGACCGCTGAAAACTTTGACGCCCGACCCAAAACATGGGGCATGCTTTGAGTTGGCTCCGCAAAATTTTGAAAGAATCACTTGCCACGTTTCACGGCCCATTCTGGGGTCCTATTTTTGGGCCCCAAAGCGAAGCCCGAAATGGGATCTTCTCTAAGAGTTTCGAATCAGGCAGACCAGTTTTGGGACCCAATTTCTGGCCTCAAAATGAAGGCCAAAAACTGTGCGATTTCTGATGAGAAGACACACTTTTGAAGCTCGCCGAAATTTTGCCCAACGTGAGGACCGCTCCCGACATAAGACAATAAAAATGCACCGCTGCGTGGCAAGCGGTCGGTGGTGGGCCTGTACTTATTCATAAAGGCGCCATTCAGGTTGCCACTGGGGGGGTACTCTGATGCGTCCTATGTTTCTCGTCGTTTGTCGGTCCTGAATGTGGACCCGCGCGATACCACGTTTTTCAGCGGTTTTTCCAACGGGCAGCCCGCAAAAGTTGGTAAAAGGCTCTGGGAGGTCCTGATGAGGTTTTGGAGCCCTTGAAGGGGATTGTGAGGCCTTACTTGAGTATTTGAAAGACTGGTAAACCGTATAACCCTTGAGAAAGCGCGTGTAGCAGACCTGTACACGAGTACTACACTCAAAAAATGCGGGAAAACAGCGTGTAGTACCTTGATTCCAAGTAGAAACATTACATGAACCTTAAAGTTTTGAAAAAACTATGCATTCATGTAGTACACTGTGGTTTTTCCCCAGCGCGGAGCGTGTAGTACCAGTTTTGATGAAATTACACCCGAGGCGAAATCCAGCTTTTCCCACAGTGCGGAGCGTGTAGTACTAGTTTTCATGAAATTAGACTGGCGGAAAAAATCCAGCTTTTCCTACAGCGCGGAGCATGTGACACCTGGTTTTTAATTTGCAGTTCTACAGGTCAGGGGCTTTCAAGCTTCCTGCAGACTCTGGGGCCTTCAAGCCTTTGTGTTTACAAGGGGAAATGGACTCTGTGTGAATGCAGGAAAATGCCCAAGTAATTGAAGACTGGAAGCCATGCGGGCTGGGGGAGAGGCAGGCAGCAGGTTTTGCAGGCTTGCTGTAGGGCCACTGTAGGGTCTGTAGGGGCGGCGTGCGGCAGGGTCTGCAGGTTGCCCGCAGGCGCTGCTGGCCTGCAGGCTGCTGCAGGGTCTGCAGGCTTGCCGACAGCCTACAGACCCTGCAGCTGTAGGCTTGCTGCAGGGGTCTGCAGGCTTGCTGCATCAGGCTGCTGCAGGGCCTGCAGGCTTGCTGCAGAGTCCGCATGCTTGCTGCAGGTCTGCAGGGTCTGCAGGTTGCTGCAGTGTTACATGCAGGGTCTGCAGAACGCAGTAAGCAGCGCAGCCCGACCTTGAGAGCTACCTTGAAATCGCAAGGACTTGGAGCCTGAAGAGCCTGGAAAGGATGCTTGTCTGTGCCCCCGAGCCCCCAATGGCAATGTTGGATGCCGAAGGTCGGTCTGACATGACCAACGTGTTGCAACATTGCCATTGGGGAAAGGGGATTTTCGACAACGCTTATTGATTTGGGACAAGGTAGGCCCTTTGCTGGGGGTTTGGAGAATGTGCCTCAAGTGAAGCCAAATCCGACCCCAGAAAGACACAAGAAGCGTAGGACACGTTTGAGTGCCCCCGCAGTTGCAATTCAGCTTGTCATGTGCAATACTTGTTCCGTTATAACGCTATTGCCAACAGTCTTAAGCGACCGCTGACAATCTTTGCTCCCGACCCAAACATGTGGTGCATGCTTTGCGTGTCTCCGCAAAATTGAAAGCACACTTGCCACGTTTCACGGCCCATTCTGGGGTCCTATTTTTGGGCCCCAAAGCGAAGCCCGAAATGGGATCTTCTCTAAGAGTTTCGAATCACTCAGACCCAGTTTTGGGACCCAATTTCTGGCCTCAAAATGAAGGCCAAAAACTGTGCGATTTCTGATGAGAAGACACACTTTTGAAGCTCGCCGAAATTTTGCCCGACGTGAGGACCGCTCCCGACATAAGACAATAAAAATGCACCGCTGCGTGGCAAGCGGTCGGTGGTGGGCCTGTACTTATTCATAAAGGCGCCATTCAGGTTGCCAC
>CAJNDS010001244.1:0-26767 GCA_905221605.1 Symbiodinium natans | reverse complement strand
TTGTCTTATACGCAATTTTGCTTGCATTCCAGAGCATTGAACCCAGTATCCTTCAGTGCGTGCACATCTTCCTTGAAAATGCTGGGTCTATGAAGCCCATACACCAGGACTGCATTCAGCAGATCTTCGGAATACGTGATTGTTGCTGCCATCACATTGCTGGAGCTACATTCGGCCATGTTGAAAGGAAAAGGAAATTCTTCACTAGATATGGGCAAATTGGCACCCTCAGCAACCGCCCCACGCCGTGGTTCCAAGGATGGCGTCCTGTTGCGGAACACATGTGCGGAATAAAACCCCCCGGCGAAAAGCTAAAGCCTTGGCTCCGTCCCAAACGCTTTGATCGCGAGAGAGGGCTTCGATTGGCTGCATACTTTTACCACCCCTCTGCCCTTCTTTACCATGTACCCAGCTTCGGCGGAGCTGAAGCTTTCCAGAGGCAATTCTCGCAAGCGGCTAATACCTCCAATGGGGTTCCAAATCTACAATGGGAAAAATTTGTTCCTGATGGACCCATTGGCCTGCGCTTTGTCACAGATGTTCAGAAGCTTTCTCTTCAAGCGGACATCCCAAGCCTTGCAGCAATGGATCGCTTTGCGGAAGCTAACTACGAACTTCTCCGTGCAGAAAATGCCTTCCTTATAGGTGATAGTGGCATTCCTCCTTTCAGGGTTGCTCACTACAAGGAAATGTTGAGAGATGCTGAGCTCGATATCTGGCTTGCTGATGTGGAAGAACACATTAATGATATGTGTATTGCTTCCATTGTTGGGAATTGCTTCTACCCTGGTGCTCTCAAAGCTGCGATCAAATACACATCCCTTCGAGAGTTACTGAATGAGAACCCCGACAGTCATTGGAAACCGCTTCCCCTCTCACAGTTTCTCCAATACTGGCTTAGCTATGGCCAACAAGTTCTTGCTGCTACTACAGCTGTTAAGCTTCAAGACAAGTTTTCGCATAAGTTTCATGCGCCTTTTCCATGCGATGAACTTAATGCGGTTGGCTGGCTCAAACAAGGTTTAACTGTCAATAAACCTGTTGTTCTGGAGTACACCTTCGGCCAAGGTAAATTCCAAGGCATTAGAGAGAGCGCGTCCGGCATCCCTAGAGGAATTTCCTTTGTGATGGAAACTCGATTCCATCAAACGCAAGACTTACTGCAAGAAAAAGGAATCCCATCGGCCATCCAGCGTGTCTTGCAAATTGTTGACCCTCAATTAAAGCTTTTGTGTGGATCGAGACGCAATGTCATGGCTAATTTGTGCAGAGAGACTGCTGCGAATCTCGGTGCCAAGTTTGCCTTACACTTTCTTGACTTCCCTGCACAAGGGCGGTGCTTGATCAGCTTTCTCAAAGCGTTGCACCTTGAGTTTGTCGCGCATAGAGACGAGTTCATCCCTCAATTCCTCCTTGTAAAGGGACAGCAAAATACCCTCCATGTGCAGCACTTGAAAGATGCTAACGCTGGCAAGAAGTCTCCACCAGTCGACTTCTTCCTATATGTCGAACAAGATGATCACTGTGCCTTAGCAATGCTCAATGCCTCCCAGGCTCGTGATACTGTGCATGCGCTTACCCAAGCATCAATCTTTGGGGTCGTTGACATTGAACGAAGAGGAGCCAGCCCTGGCACCTTCCTTCACAAAGTAATCCAAGAGAACAGCCAGCTACCAACGCCTTGTCTGATATTTGAGGGTAATGAAGCTGCCTTACACCTGCACGGCCATACTATCCTTTGTTCCCCTTACCTTGAGCAAAGGGAACTCTTTGCGCTCTTCTTAACCCCATACTTTACTGAGAATCATACCAGTAAAGTCTTTACTTCAGATTGCAATTCTAATGAAACCTGGCTTGGCGAGGTCTTGCGCGACTTCTCTTGCTTTGCTAAACTTGCTCTACCGTGTCGACAAGCTGTGTATATTGGTATTGATGCACGAGGTGCACACTACACCACATATAGGCAAGGTACGGTGCATCAACAGACTGTCACCCACAACAGCATCCCCTCCACAATTCCCACCCAAGGAAAGGCATTGCGCATTTATGTCTACGATCGGCAACCTGCTGTCTACCATTGCTTCTATGGGGTCCATCGGGACCCTCTGCCCCTATGACGACGATCCGTAACGTGGTGATCAAGGCAAGGTCTACGACCTTCCTTGATCACCTCAATGCCTATGTTGCCTGTCGTAGACATCGCGCACGTGTCAGATCCCTCAACAGCATTCTCCTTGCCTACAACCTTCCACTCACCTATCCCACAACACGTGAGCTAAAGCTTGCTCTCATGGCCAATGACAGCCGACCTTTTAACCTAATCGCTGCTATCAACCTTCAGCTCCCAACAGAAGAGCTTGAACTTGCACTGAATCTCATAGCTGACAGGCTTGTTCCTTACTTCGACACGATCCCTAAGGAGCCGTGCAAGCTGCAGGCGGTCGTTAGTTGGAACGTTACCTCGCTGTGTACCTTTGACACTATTGGTCTTGCCAAGCTTCGTACCATTGGTGCGTTGGCTCACCAAACGCCAGTGCTCTTGCAGGAAACCAAATGGAATGCTGCCTGCTTACACCGATTCAGACAGGCAACTGCCAGAATAAATACGATTGCCTCTCTCACTATTTGGAAGGAATCTGGACACTCTGGAGGAGTCGCTGTCTGTTTGCCACAGGACTATAAAGTAGTAGAAACTATCGACCTTGTGCCTGGTTTTGCCCTTGCCGTGCTGGTCAGATTTCGGTCTGTCTGCTACTGGCTCCTGTCGGTTTATTGGCACCCTGATCAATGGGGGAAGCTTTTCCCTGCACTTAGTGCTTTTGTCAAGGATGCAACTCATGTGATTGTCCTTGGGGGGGACTTCAATGCGGTCAATCAGCAGAAGGAGGGTGAGTATGCACATCTCCTTGCTCAAGGCGACATGATTGAATGCAAGTCTGAAGGGCCAACTTTCGAACAAGGCTCTACCTGCAGCCACCTTGACCATTACCTTATTCCCAGCTCGCTGTACTTGTCCGCCAAGATCTGTTCTGTCTCATGGAAGCACAAAAAAGTAACTGGAGGACATCACTTGGTAAAAATTCGGTTTCGGCCGAAGCATAAGCTTGACAAAGATGTCCCGGCGATACCTGTTCGGACAGTTCCTGCTGCAGCTTTTTCTGTTCCACCTGCGACTACTGACTTGCCTGGCATCGAGGCTGCGGAGACTAGCCCTTCGCACCTTCTTCTTCGTAAACTAATCAATTGCACTAAAGCCCGCTTGATTGAAGAGCAGAACAAAGGTCAAAAACTCTGCCCTTCAGACGCGCTAGTCGCACAAAAAGCCACATGTTTCTTGTGGCATGCAAACCTACGTGCCCAAGCTGGAAACTCAATTGTTGCATTATTTTCCAAACAAAAATGTTTCACATGTATGAAAACATCGCCTGGCTGAAAGTACGCGATCCATCGATGTTATGCTCATTCATTGGTGTTCCATGCACGGCAATGCTATTCACATGCACCGACTGCAATGACATGCACCCTCACGCTAACACGACTGAAGCTTATGCACTGGCATCTTTTCCAAGGAAGGGGATTTGCTATGTCTGCTTCCATCCGAGATCTGTCCTCTGCAGGTGTGTGAGAAACGAAAGCTCCCAGCTCCCCCGTGAAACGCTACACAAAGTGCGGAAAGCAGAGTTCTCTGCTGCACTCAGCGGTTCCGCCTAAGTGAGCGGCCTGTCAATGGTTGAGTTGAACAACGAAGTGCACACATGTTCCGAGGTGCACCGGTAGATCGCTGAGGTTCGTGCTGTAAGGCACATGACGACCCTGCATTTCCAAGCGGAAACTGGAAGTACGTAAGTCATGCCCAGAGCGATGCCACACATCGTCAGCAACCGCAAACTTGACGTCGTCAACTGTTCCTGTGGTCGCCACTCTACAAAGCACAACATCCACAACCGGCACATTGGTTACCATCACTGCCAGCCATTGGATCCTTGATTCTTTGTTCGTCTCTTCATCAAGACCCGCTGTTCCGGCATCACGTTTCATCTCAACTGCCCAATGTAAGGCACAATTGGAGTGGGTGGGTGGGCAGAAAAATTTTCCCGGACCCTCTCCACGAGGGTTGTGGCTGAGAGGGCTGTGGCCTCTCTTCGTCTGAGCCGAAAAACTTTCTCATTCGTAGAATTCGAAAATTTTTCTCCGGAAAATAAAGGTTTGTACTTACAGCACGATTACCTTAATTAGGAAGTTGGTACGCCTCTTGGACAGGAGCACTGGTGCGACTGTCGGTGTCAACGCAAGCACCGTCACATCTTTAGCCAGGCATATCACCATACCCCCTTTCACGCCGTCAGGTAATGGTTCAGCCGAGCTCCCGAGACATTGGATCCAAGAAGCGCTTAATCGGCTACACCTTGGTGCAGAGCTGAAAATTGCCCCCTCACCAAGTCTTCGTTCCTTGGTTGCTCAAAGAGATTTGCAGGTTGATAAGTCTAAAATTAAGTGGCAGGCCTTCAGGAAGATCTGCCCTCGAATCATCGATTCGCAACAGGTCAGAAGCGAAAATGGCCAGCTGATCACATCTATGAGTCAGTTTGATGCTGCACTAAGGGCAACTAGAGCCTTTTGGCACCACTTCCCTTGTCAATACGATAACCAGTGGGACAAACTCCTACAGCCATATGCGCAAAGGGCCCCCTTCGTGCCGGCTGACTTACCAGATGAAAGCATCATCTTCAAGGCCATTATTACCACCAAGGATTCTTCCCCGGGTCCCGATGGTGTGCCCTATGCCTTTTATAGGCAAAATCCGAGTTACTTTGCCAACTTACTTGGGGATCATATGTGGGAGATGTGCTTGTCTCAAGCTGATCATCCGCTTCAGGCCTTAGTCTTCATTCCCAAGGCTGACAAGGGTGCGTACGCGGACAACTACAGGCCACTAGACATGCCCGATACTTGTGATCGAATCATTGACTCCGCAATCTACGCTGTCCTCGCTGAGTCTTTCAAAGACTCGCTACATCCTGCCCAGGCTCTTCTTAATCACTTCAAAGAACCACAGGCAAATTATGCCCAAATGCAACACTACTTGGAGCTCAAGGATGCCCAGTACACAGTCATGCTTTCCGACTTTGCCAAGGAATTTGAACGGGTGAATCCCTGGTGGGTACTACAGTGCTTAGCGGCAAGAGCTGCCCCTGCCTGGATCAAAGCCTACGTTATCCACCTTATGTTTGGGAGGCGCACCCAGCATAAAGTGCAAGGTTTCTTACTCGAGCCTATCTCCATCCATCAAGGCCTTGCTATGGGAAGGGCGACTTCTGTTGTCCTTTTCTGTCTCGCCTTAGATCCCTTGATTTGGGCGCTTCATAAGACTAACGGCTTACATGGACGATAACAGCGCTGCCTCTAAAGGCCTGCATTGGGTGGAAAAGGCACAAAGAACTTTCGAACCAGTGCACAGCGCGGGGTTACAAGTTCTCCGTCACCAATGCATCCAAGCAGGGTTTATTTCTTTACAGGTTCTCCCTGGGGATGTCAGAGCATGCATAGCCCAATTTGGTGTCGCATGGATTGAGTCCAAACAGCTTCCACCGAGCAATACTCTCACCATTGGAGGTCCCTCATTGCATCAAGCCTTGTGCTTACTGCTCCAACAGAACATCTACAGCCTCGACCAAGCAATGAGGATGTCCCTGACTAGGCTTGACGTGCGATACGGACTGCTCTTAGTAAGCGGAAGCAAATGCTACGTCCTGTCTCGCGATATGCTGCTTTGCATGTGCACACAACAGCAAAATTTCCAGGCTTTGTTGGCTTGCATTATTGCATCGCCTTGCAAATGCAAATGCAAAACTTCTATTCTCACCAACAAACCCTTCAAAACTGCTGATATCCTTCTCCTCGACGAGACGCCTTGGGGGTCTAAAATTATTGCTGAGACTGCAACAATGTTGGGCTTTATCCTGCGTGGCCGCGTGTCAAAATATGAATGGGAGCAAGCAACGTCTATTGATGAAATTCATTGGGTTGGACAAAGGAAAATGTCAGATGTTTCCTTGCGCATGCTGATCCTTGATAAGGCCTTGTGCAATATGTTGAGAAGGAACAAACAAGCTCTTTCCCTTACTGCATCAATGCCTGCCAGGATTCAATTCCATACGGCCTTCATTGCCTCTTGCCCCCTTTTCTGCAATTCCTTGTACGCCTTCACCAAAAGGCACATGCTCAAAGCACTAGCTATAGCCAGCTCAACTATTTTAAGGCGTCCCTGGATTCAGGCCAAACATATGGGGGGCGTTTTTGATTTTATCAAAGCGCCTAGGGCAATGGATCCTGAGATAGGCGCCATTTTATCTAAAGTTGGTCTATTGCTGCGCTGGAGAGGCAAATGGGCTTTAAACGTTATCCTGCATGACCTTGAAAATGCGCATGCGGCCAACCTTCCCTTCTACCATTCGTTGCTTGTGCAAGCCAGGCAAGCCATTCAGAAATCAGTCACCCTAGGAGACTCACCAATCATTGAGCAGTTCAAAAGCAAGTGCCATGATGCCCTATCTGCTGCGCTACCTCGACCTCACTCAGGCAGTCGCAAGCTCAAGCAGGCGCAAATTGCGCTTAGAGCAGTTTTGCGCAATGCTGCTTGTGTTCAGGCACAAGGATATCTTCGACAAAAAGTCGCGAACCACGCACATGAGAGACAGCTATGTGCCATTTTGCTTGCGCTAAACCTCCCGCCAAAGAACGTAGCTTCTGATGTCACTCGTTGCTACGCACTTAGATGGGCCATTGTTGAAGAAGCCGATGCATATTTTGTGTACAGGCAATATGCCTCTAGGGACGAGCAATGTAGAGTCTGCCTACGCAAACAAACAGGGAAAGAGCTCCGGTATGACAATGGGTTCGGCAGCATGCCAGTCTGCAAACTCTGTCATCTCAACCAAAGCTGCCCTGATGACCTTGCCCATACCATCAGCTGCATGCTGCCTTGCTGTGATGTTAACCAAGCACCACTCTTGCAATGTGCGGCAATGCCTGGTGCTCCGGTTAGAACTATTACTTACAGAGCGGCTATACCCAATGAGCACCAGTGTACTTTCATCCAAAGCCACTGCCTGCTCTGTGGGCTGGGAGCAAACACAACCGAGCATTGGCTTACGGCTTGCGTGGTCACCAAAGCCTCCCTCTTCATTGTACTAGTCACATTGGGATATGCTGGCACTGCCTCGTTTGACTCCCTGTGTCACAATGCCCTTTCTAAGATCGATATTGAAGGAGGGATTGACAAGAAATTCTGTGCCGTCCTATTAGCATGGATTGCGACCATAAGAAGATATACCATGGAACAGCAATGTACCTGGCACCCTGGATGGTGTGAGACACCGCAACGGGCAAAACACATCAGTAACATACCCAAGCTCGCGTCGCGTCTTTGGAACACCATCCCGAGGGTGTTACTTCCCAAAGCATTACCGGCATGGTGGGTTGACACGGAACGCTGCAAGCCTTGTTGCAACGACGGAGGACTCCATATCGAGGTCAAGCATCCCCTTTCTGCCTTAATTAAAGCAAGCGCCCAAGGTATTACCGTCTCCCCCAGGAATGCCAATATAGGAGATGTCTTGGCAACATTAGATGCACAGCATTACTTGCTTGCACCTATGTATCAACAGACCCTTGGCGTCCCTAATCTTGCCCTTTGGCCTAAAATGTGTCATTGCGGCAATTTGCACCTCAAAGTTACGGCATTAAGGCCGATCCCTGCAGGTACTCCACTCATTGTTGAGTTAAAACCTGTCAAAGATACCCACCTTGTTGCTCAATTTGACGGCAGCTGTCACGTGCAAGAAGGTATAGGTGGTGCGGGTGGTGTCGTATGGTCGCCCGGACCAGTCCCGGTAATTCTTGAAACGATTGCCATCCCACTCCAGCCTTGTCCAGACTCTATGTTTGCAGAAATATGCGCCGCTGACGCAACGTTAGACAAGGCCTTATCTCTTGCTGCTAGCAATCAAATCAGGGAGGTTATCCTTCAGGGAGACTGCATCAACATTGTAAAGCACTTTGCTGGTGCCTTGAGACTACACAGGGAAGACCTAGTGCGAAAACTTGATAACATGTGGCAAAAATTAACGCATACACCCATTACAGTGCATTGGTCTTACGTCCCTCGCGTCGGCAACAAAGTCGCTGACCACCTGGCAGGAATCGCTGCTAACAGTCTCCGCTACGAAGCACCCCTTCATGAAGATGTCTTCTTTGACTCGGGTGAGGGTCAGCCTCATATGCAAATAAACACTGAATCCTTTCCGCCTATTCTGTTACCTTCCAAGCAATGGCACCTGCAAGCTATACAGGACTTGCATTCCGGAGCTGAAATTATCTCTCTTAAGGCCCCCCCACTTTGGAATCCGGAACTGCTTTTGCGGTTTTGCCTCTACAACCGGATCAAGCCCCCCCCCGAGCTTGAGACAGCGTGGCCAGGGCTGGTCCAGTATCGAAGGCCATCATTGCACCCACAGGGTAGATATTATGCCATAAGGCACTGGCAAACGAGTAAAAGGCTAACACGTTTCTTAGCCATTGGGCCGAACGCAATTGAAATCGACATGAAAGGTGCGCATTATACGCTTTTGCGCCTCCTTACATGTCACAGCCCTACTCATCCACCCCTCCCAACGTTGCTTGAAGCCAGGGAGCTTTTTAGTAGTCACCTTGCACGTGCGCCCAAAGCACAAACAGTGCAAACCAAGCACTTGTTGCAAAGAGCTGTCGGAATGGACAGCAATGCATTCCTTCGGCATGTTTATGAAGGGAGTATTGCTGCTTATGCCATCCCCCCTGCCTTGGCAAGTTTTCTTGCACATTTAGTGCAGGCTAAAGCTACCCTCCAGGTTATGATCCAGCAAGGAATCCCGTTTTACCAACCGGATGCAAGGGTCAACAACAGGAATTGGGCAACTTTTGCACTTGAAGCTGCGGAAAGCTTCGTAATGCGAAAAGGGCTCGCTGCAATGCTCCCGTACTGCGCAGGCACAGTGCTTTGGGTACATGACGGGGTGTACGTCCAAAATAGAAACGCAGTTTCACCCTTCATCGAAGGGGCTACTGAAGCATTGGTTCAGCTCATCCAGATGGGGCAGCAATGTCATCCACAGGTCACACCTAACCAGGAATTTGCTAGCCTACAAGATGTCTTTGCTGTTACCACCACGAAGAGTGAATTTAATGCGGCAGTTGATGAGTTAAATGCTGTGGGTATCGCGTGTCATAACCCCGCTCTCCCAAAGCACCCAAAGGCAACCACCAACAGGGTGTCCAAGCGCCTTATCCTGGAAGTTCAGGATATACTAGAGGTCGAGAGGCAAAGAGATGATAAAAGGAGACGCGTTGATGTTACAGCTGTTCCGCGTAGGCGATTGTGGGTAACACCCCCCTCGTTGTGATGCGTGTAGTTCATTTCAACCACCCTCCCTCTTTCGTGATGGCGGCACCTTTGGCTCAGATCAGTTGTGAACGCCCGGGCACAACCAAACATGCTTGCCGCCACACGCCGCCTCCTGGCTTGGCGTTACCATGAAGCCATTGGTGGTCACTCCAGCACAGCTGACTTCGAGCCCACAGTCCTCCCTGCTGCAGCGGGAGGGATCCTAGTGGCTCTCTTAGAGGAAAGCAAGTCGAACGAAGCCCTTTCCCCGTACCATAAGGATCGTTTATATCGAGGTGTCTCCCTCGGTAATCCGCAGATCATTCACGAGATCGTCGAAGATCTGGATGAGGAAAAACTCCTACTTGCATGGACTCTCATTGAAGTCATTGCAAGGCTAGACGCTGCCACTCAACCTCGCGCTACCGTGCTAATGGAATGGAAAATAAGTTCATCAAATCTCCGGGCCATCTCGTGCGTTGGAGAACGTGCGCTTGCCCAGTCACTTTCAGAGCACTTTTCTTTGACTCCCAAGTGGTCTTCAAGAGTTGTCGGGGCTTTAATCGGGCACAAAACTGGATGGGGTAGGGTATATGCATTGCTCCAGGTCTTAACGCCAAGAGCAACAGTCATTGCCCGTGAACTGTGTGAGTGTGAACAATTCCCCTATCACTTCTTTTGGCCGTGGTAGTCATACCTTGTTGCTTCTCACACAATTGATACAGAGCCACGTTATTGGCTTTAATGCCCCTGGCTGGACCCACCTCACTTTGGCCATCTGTTCGCAGACAGTGGAGCTATGTGCCAATGTGTCCACTGAGTGAGGGTGTGGTTGCCCCTTGTACTTTGTGCTCGGTGGGCTTTATTGCCGCTTATGGTACTCGTACCTTTATGTGCTCCTCTGTTATTTGCTTTGTCGTTTGATCACTGCTAACATTGTGATCACCACCCCTCCCCATCCGAATATAGTTGGCACATGCGTGACGGTTATTTTGCTCAAGCGCTCGTTATGTGAGCACTGACCCTTAACCCGCGCAATGGCCTTCTGTCTGGATTTGGCGCCGGATCATCTTAGGAAGATTCTTGGCTCTTCCATCCACACTTCGCCCTGCCTCTTCTCGTATGACAACAAATTCTGCATTTTGGAGACCAGTATCGCCTTTTGCATTATGCAGCTGGCCGGCACGGTCTCCATTCGTGCACACTTGGATGCCGATGTAAAGTCCTCCGAACTGGTTGGGGCTGCTCTCCAGCTTATCCACCGCTGTTGGTCCAAGGGACTTGCCCTCCAGTTAAGGGAGATAGATGGATGCGGATGTCTTGAGTGGCAGCAATGGGGGTTACAAACTCTGCGCGCTATGGGTTCGGTGAGTGTGGCGTGGCATAATGTACTTGCTGGCCACATCGGGCAGGCGTATATAATTGCGCTCCCGGTAACATTGCATGCATCTTGCAGAATTGCCACTACCACCCTGGGCAGCTACGAGGTGTTCTTTCTTCGGTTGAGCTCGCTGCCCTGTCTGCCTGTCTTCCGTCTTCATGCACCTCTTCTCGCATACCAAAGGTCACCTCCCACCCTGCTTGCTCGTGCCACCCATCATGGTTTTTGGCCTGGCGTTCTTAAACGCCCCTTTGGGCCCCTCCCAGCTGAGAATGGCACCGGTGCGCCACGAGTGCAGGAGTACCAGTTCACCACCCAAACGGCCTGCGCCTTTCACGAACAGGGTCTTGGTGCGACCTGTGCTTTCGTTGGCCAAATCGCCACCTTCGTCCTCGTTGAAGTTGGACTTGAGTTTGGATGCATGCTCAAGTACACCATGTGTTGTTCACCCTACACACATGGAGAATGGTACCTCCTCGAATCTACCCAACTAGGCGCTGAGCTTCTTCCGCTCCTCCTGGAGAACATGGCCTTCCGACTCGATCTCAATCTGGTGCAAATCCAAGTAGTTGTCCAGGGACTGACCTTCGCTGTCCCGTTAGTCAGCTTTCTTGTTGATTGGCCTGTTGGCACGGTCTTTATTGCTGTTGCCTTCCCCTCCTTTGAGCACATGGTAGAGGCGCATCCGGTCCTGGTAGGGTCTTACTTTAGCAGGCGCCTCTGTATTGTCAATCCACCTGATGGGATGCTCCCTCTCAATCTCACAATTGATCCAATGCTGCCGGTGCTAATGCTGCAAATACTAATTGTGCAACACATGCGGCAACGGAGTGGTTACCTTGAAAGTCGGGCTTTCGTACTTTGCGATGAGCAGGGCTTTGTTGCGGACACATGTACCAAAATCCAAACAGCGTTCCATGAGGATGCGAGGATACTTCTAGAGTACAAGTGCCTCACCTTCGAAGGTCACCTCCCACAGCCCACTTTGATGCTAGGACGGCTGGCTTTGCTGTTGGCAACGTCTCCTTGCCGCCTTTTGGCTCACACTAGCGTAGTAGTGCTTTGGCTCATGGGGGTCTGAGGCTGCTCCGCAACGTCACTTTCCTGCCGCCACACTATACGACTCGCTGCCTTACGGCCCAACTTGAGCATGTCCACAGAGGAAGATTGCCTTGACAGCGACCCAAGGCAGCTTGAGTACGCCCGTACTCTTGCTCTGCCGCAAGCCCTGTCCTTGGATTTGTCCCCCGCGGCCTTGACGCTGGTCCTAGGCAATGACCCTCTAATTCCTCTTTGCGGAGGTGGAGAGGACCCTGTGCAAAGACTGGCATCGTCAGTCGCGCAACGCCTTCTTGTTGATCTTTGCACCATCAAAGTTGTTCTTGCCCTGCCACTGCAGAGCGTTCATGGCACTGAAAATGCTGCTGATGCCTTCCAAGCTTGGCTGGGATGGAGCTTAAGCCAAGGAATAAAGATTGGCCAGGTCTCGGGCGGCCTAGACTTTCATTGGCACATGCTTCATCGGTGCCAACTGGCTATCCAGTCTGTGGCCTGTCTTGCATCAGTTAATTCGCACTGGTTCCGTCTTCTCTCTGAAGGTTTGAGGGGAATGCCCTTCTTCGCGATTCCCACGGGGGAATACGCCGGAGCGTTCTTTGGAGTCACGCCTCTTGACGAATGCACTTACCACGTCCATGCAGTTGGAGACTTCCCACTCGCGAGCCTCCGCCTCCTCCGACTGCGTTCACCGTATACAGCTGACTTTGCCAATCAAACTCCTGCAAGACAACTTCTGGGCGGGCGGCTTGCTCATGAGCATCATTGGCCTGCCCAAATGGACTCTCCTCATCCGCAGGCAGAGGGCCATTGTGGCAGTCTATGGCCTCGCACGCAGTCCACCTTGCAGCGTCACGTGCCTGCCCCTTGGTCAGTCCGTGAAGCAGCTTCTCGTTGTAGGGTAAGGTACGCTGGTCTTGTTGCCAATCTCACCCTTGTCCGTGTTACTCAACATCGAGGTTGTATGATTCAAATCGTCTGGTGTGTTGCTCCCTTTCGACAAGAAGCTCTTGAAGGGGATACTCTTCAACTTACCACTCAACTTTTCCCTGCCTTATGTGCTTTGTGCCCGAACCGCCTGCAGCCAGATCTCCTTGGGGTCTTCGCTGTCTCGCAGCTAAGCCACCTACCTGTCCCTCCGTGCTGTGCCCTGGTAGATTGGCCGGTGGGCACACCGTTCACTGTATATGCCTACAATGATCTCCTGGCTGTAAGAGCTGCGCATCCACCCGTCACTGTTGGCTGGCCGTCCTGGCACCTGCAGCTCCTCAACCCAAGCGATTGGAATGACCTACCTTGCCCTGTTTTGGCTTCTGGTAGCTGGCCTGTGTCCCTGTTGATGGTCAAATGCGTGCAAGCGATGAGAGAACGCAGTGGGCACCTCGAGTGTCGATCTTTTGTCCTGGCCGACTCGCAAGGGACAATTGCGAGTCCTACGTCGGCAGTACGCCGAGCTTTTGCTCCGAATGCAAACATACTCCTAAAAATGCAGTAGGGATCCCGCTCCTTCACTAATGCGCCCGCTTGCCCTCCCCAAACTAACTGCCTGGCATGGCTGCTTCGTTGGTCATCGGTGGCAGCCTTTACACTGCTGTCAATGGAGATGGCGACAGTGACTGGGAAAGATGTTACCCTTACGAACACCCGGAAATTTTTTCCAGCGAGCCCATCCTCGAAGGCCACGGCCACACTTGTAGTGCTGGCTGGATATTGCTCACCAAGCTCCTCGTACTGCAAGGAATCCGCGATGCCTCGGCAGCCCAAGGACGTCCTAATCAACGGACCCTCGCCATGGTTGCTGCGGCCGAACTCGCGCACTC
This sequence comes from Symbiodinium natans, assembly GCA_905221605.1. NCBI lineage: Eukaryota > Dinophyceae > Suessiales > Symbiodiniaceae > Symbiodinium > Symbiodinium natans. Next base: position 13,089 of record CAJNDS010001244.1, on the reverse strand, counting down.
TGTTGGAGGTCATCGTGCCTGGCTTGCACACCACCTTCGAGATCTTTCGCAGGATTTGAGGAATGAGCTTGCCCAGGAGTACGGGGCGTTACTGGCTATGTTCAGACGTCCGCCTGGACCACAGCAGAATGCCCTTTTAGCCTGGGCCAGGCCAATCATTGTGCATAGCCAGGAAGATTTTCCAATTTACCTCATAAAAGCACATTTGGAGCAGCATCTTTTGCTTGCATGGCGTTTCACTGCCGACAAAGTCAATTTGCTTTTGCAGGCGATGTCCGACGCTGTCCCCAATGATAATGCCGTCATTCTGGAGTGGGTAGCGTGTTTCCTCGATGAACGTATTGCTACCGACATTCTCGAGCATTCAGATGACGAGACCATGCATCTGCTTGAGGACAATCGGCATTCGGATAGCGACATCTAATGCTGACCTTGTGCGAATACGGAACAAACGGCGGCCTAGTACATCTGTCGTTATCCATGGTCATGTGGCATCCCTGTACTGTCATGCTGTTGTCTTGACCGTTTTGGACAGTTGTAGCCATTGATCATGTTTTACTGCTGATGTAGTCTCCAACTGAAGGGAGCTGAGTCAGGGGAAGTTGGGAGCAAGCTTGTTGTTGTGTGACATTCTTTGCGCTGGACGGCACGGCTCTCAGGCAAGACTGCCCAGTCTTCCTCTACCTTGCCCCATCAATTGGGTGGGCTGCCCCTTCTTTGCCATGGCATTGCAAGAGCCCCTTGGCCTGGAGACCCTGCAGCCTCCTCCATTGGTCGCCCCTCCGCTCGTAGCTGGGCGTGACAACACTTGGATCACCGCGAGCCATGGCAGTTCAACCCTCCCCTTTGTTGTATCCCGGCCAAGCGCCGATGCAGGGGAAGCCAACTCGATAGTGCTTCTCCTCCCTGGTTGTGGACACTTCTATGTGGAGAATATGCACCCACTGCCTTGGCAGGGGGCCATAGAGTACCTGTGGAGCAACTTGGCCTTCAAGAAGGCCGTCATTGCCTGCGCATGGCCTGTGGCGGGACAAGCAGGATCACCGCCTGCCTGGATGTTGCCTGACGGTGCTGCCTGGACCAAGGCAGTGTACACAATGGAAGTTCTACCGCTCCTGTTGGCCGTCCAACGTGATGCGAGCCCTCGCATCTCCTTGCCCACATATCTCATGGGCCTCGGTTCTGGAGGAACCATCACCTACCAAATTGCAATCTCCGAGGCCCATGCGACCTTCCGGGCTTGCGTTTGCATGGGCCCCATTAGGCTGCCTCCTTTGCTGCCAGCCCCCACGAGCGAAGAGACAAGAATCTTAGTCTATGGCGGACGAAAGGATGTAGAGACCTTTCAACATCACCTTCGGATGTGCTACTCGGTACGGGGCAACCATCGCGTGCCTCCTGTCACAGAAGCCCTTACCGAAGACTCGCACTTTACTGCCTTCAAGGGCTATGGACGCACGCAGTACCCTTGGGCCCCCGGCCTCACCATCCGCCAGGTGGTTATCGGCAAGGACCCGGAGCATGTGGTGTGGCCTGCATTGCTGAGCGACCCTGATTGGTTGCTGGCGGACCATATCGAGCTCCCGGAGTAGTCGTTGGGACAGGGTAGAGAGTGCCTCCCTTTTTCCATTTTAATCGATTTATGCGCGCCGGGCCTTGTGTTGTCGCTACAGACAGACCAGCAACCGAGGTATGCCTGCATTCTTGTGCTACTACTGTGCACGGACAAAGTAAAGGATGTCATTGTCTCCAGGTCATTGCTTTGTACATGCAGCACATTGCAGCCACAAGTAATAGCCACCTGTGACGACACGCTGCATTCCTTTTCAGGTTGCGCGTTGGATGTGCCTTGCCTCAAGCTCAGGGTGGCTGGCTGACTGAACGAGGTGCCCCTTGTGTTGAGGGTTGTTACGCTCCTGACTGGCTTTTTCTGTTGTTTCTTTGTTTGTTTCTCGCCTCTCTGTTTCTTCTCTCCTGTGTGTTCTGCTTGGGGTTTGGTCCTCCCCTTCTTTGTGTCGTCCTTTGTTGGTGTTGTGCTTCCTGGGACCTTGGTGTCTGAAGGTTGCCTCGTGGTTGTCCACTGTCTGTTCGGTAGTCACTTGAGTTTGCCCGTTATGTTCGGTGAGTGATGCCATGGAGTCGTATGCCTGTCAACCGTATGTGATCCGGGTTGGAGCGCAAGCACTCCAAGTTCACGTTGCCAGGAGAGGGCAACTCACTGCACTTGCCACTTTAGGGACCAGTGATATTGCGATGACCAGGCAGATGCAAGCCGGCGTCATCCTGCCTCACGAACTCGATGTTGCCGGTTGGTGCCGATACTTTCCGCCGGAAATACAACCTTTGTTGTGTCTGGACCACTCTGCCTTTTTGAGAAACAGCAACGCCGTCTGCTTCGCTCGGCAACCCACGGTTCGCTGTTTTCTCCTGCATGCATGGAGACCAGGCATCGGCACCATGCCGCATAGCAGTGCCCTCATGGGGCGAGCGGTGTCCACGCACAGTGCTTTGCCTGGTGACGCGATAGACCTTCGCTCTTGGGCGAGTGTTGTCACCGAACAAGGAGTGGGTAGGGAGACAGCCCTGTCTCCCGGGCCCGGGCACGCTCCACCACCTAATCCACCTAGGGTCTGCTGGCCGAACAATAGTCCTCGCCCTCCCATACCGCCGATTCCTCCACGTGTTGGCGAGTACCCAGTGGGTGCGGTCAGTAGGATTGAGCCGCGACTTCCACATGGGAGGCCACCTCCCGCGCCAGTTGCAGCGTGGCAGGTCCCTAGCTACCCAGGTCCACAGGTCCTTGCTGCGACCGCAATGCAGGCTATATGCCAGCTTCGCACTCTCAGTGCTGACCATGCGCCGGGGCCTCCGGAGCCTGAGGACCTCGCGCAGGCACTAGAAAGTAATCAGAATTTCCCTGAGCCCACCCCTAGCGGCATCCTGCCATTGAGACTGGCCTCTGGAGCCATTTCCGGCGAACCGCCTGAGCCGCAAGGTCTCCACCCAGAGATCGACTACACTGCACTACTCGGCTGCCTACTTCCACAGCTCCGGGCTGCTGAGGCCGCAGGCGCCCATGTCCTGCTCTTAGTCACGGACAGTCGCTGCTTCTTGTCTATTCCGCATTTTCCCTACTTTGTCCGGCATTTAGTGGCACGCATGCAGTGGGAAGGCCCGTTTAGAGAGAGATGGTTTCCCATCTTGGTAAACACCAAGAAAGCGGGGTTAGCTTCTGTGCACTTTACGTGGGCGGGGCCCGAAATTCTGGCAGTCCTCAGAGTCCTTGCGCCAGGGGTGGTCTTGATGCTGCTCGACCATGACACCTTGTTCACTGCCAGGTGGGAAGCAGAAGAGCTGCGAAGGTTTGCAGTCCTCGATCTACTGCCCAATACTCCCTCGACGGAGTCACTGGGCAGCATGGAAGTCGAGACGGACGAGACACAGCCCTGTGGCTCGCTTCCAGCCTCGCCGTGGAGTTGCTCGCCGGACGGGTCCATACCGTGTGGGGCCCGCTCGCCAAACTCAATTGGCATGGTTTGTGCGTCCGAGGACCAGCTTGAAGCAAATGGGGGATTGGTCATCTTCTACCCGAATGCTCCGGACGGCAAAACTCCCCGGCCCCCTCGCTTTTGCATCCCTAGCAACGTCGCTAGTGCGGTGACCTCCATTGGTGCTGCATTAAGCCGAGCCCTGCAGCTAGTCATCATGCCCAGTGAAGTGCCCACTCCATTGCCTGGTATGCATGAGCGGGTGCCGTTGGACCAAATCCATTTTCGGCAATGTCTACGCAACACCCCTCTTGCCGGAACCACTGCTCATAAGCATTCTGACTTTGTGTTTGCGTGGGCGCTTTTTGGAAGATACATACATGAAGTTGCGTGGAAAGCGGCCGACCTTACTGCCGGCCGGCCAGAGCCAGACATCCAGTTTGGCGCCTCTCCAGTCAGGCAGGTCAGAGGGGTCAAAACATGGGGGCAAGGCCCATATGAACAGGGATTTCTTCCCTTGCTCAGGGGTTATGGCGGCTCGCACTCTCGATTGGCAATCCTACCTGGTCCTGACTTATTCATGGCGAACCGATACGCCGAGGTTATACCCCCTCCGTTTGTGCATGGATATGGTGCCAAAGGCAAAAACATCTTGCCGCAGTGGGGGAGTGTGTTGCGGCTGCCTACTCTACCCGAGTCGGTCTGGGGCAGGGACACCGTCCCTCTGTGGGCCTCTGTTGGGAAAAAGGGCAGTGGACCAGTGCGGCTCCAGCTCTTTCCTGGGGTCCTCATGTTTTGGAAGAAAGATGCCCTATCCTCCTGCAGGGCCACCCCGAAATGGCGCAGTCGACCCAATACCCCCAATGGGCCGCTTGCTCTCCTTGCCGCCGCTGCGCATGCTTGGCTGGCCCAGGTGGATCTGCCGTGGCCCCTTTTTGCTGCAGACATAAAGGTCACGCCGCTGGGCCTCAGTCAATACTGGGATGATGGACTTGCAATGCGTGTGCAACAAGCCCTGGCAGCCTTCGCCTTTCCTGCCTACCAGTACCCGCCCCCAAAGCCTCACCTAACCCCCTCAGGGGAATGTCGGTCGCTCTTCATTAGCGGGATGCATGGGAAGGCCGAGAATGCGCCCTCCACTGTGTCAGGTAGCATCATTCACACAGCCAATTCCTATGCGCTCACTGGCTTAGAAATGGAAACGGTCCGGGACAACCAGGGCAAAAAAGTCCGATATGACGACACACAACGCCCGTTGTTGCTTTCGACCAGCGGAAATGCCGCACATGCACTGCTGCTCCTGCCCCAAGCCGCCCAGCTGTGGGCACGTGCCCTGTACCCTCAGGTCGAAGGATGCGGTCTGCCAGCGGCGGTTCGTGCTAGAATCAGCTCGGTAGAAGCCTCCCGGACAATGTGCCCGGCCCTAGCCCACTTGCACATGCCACATACTGCTGCGCTGACCGCTATGCATGTGGGCCTCGCCGCGGGGAGAGCTGGCGAGTGCAAACTGTGCGTTACGGGCTTCTCTGCGGGGTCGTATACGGGAGCTGCTGTGGCTATCGCTTGGCATGAGCGCCAAAAGCTTCCTGACTGCAAGGGCGACTTTGTCCACATCAAGGCACGTTTGGGCGGCATTGCCATGCCACGGGCCATGCTGCAATATATACTGGGTTCGGAATTGCGGCACGCTGTTAGTCTTGTCCATCATGAGAGCGACCAGCTTTGTATCTTCCGGCCCAGCCAGGCAGCAAGAATGCAAGCGATTGGCGCGGGAGCGCGTCTCTACTACTTCACTGGACCTGAGTCGCTTGGGAGTGGTGGGCACTCTTATGGTCACTTTGTCCAAAGTGAAGAGCTGTTCCAACTCACGCCGGGGGATTATGTGCATAAGGAGTTGACTAAAAAGATTTGTGGCCTGGCCGACCCCCGGATGGATCGCACAGTGCGGGCAGGCTTGATGGGGGTTGCATGTGGCTCTGTCCAGCTTTCGGATAAGTCTAAAGCTTTCATCAACTCCGTGCTGGGACGGCAAATCAAGCGCTCCGATCTGGAGGCCTTTCTCCGGATACCTTCCGCTGAGAACCGGAGCATTGCCAGTCTCCGTAACGACTGTACCCAAGTCCTCCTAACGGATGCCAAGCCGCATCTGGCTGATTTGCCGCCCCCGTATCATGAACTTGGTCCCACGATGAAGCTTGTCCTGGGTATGTGGCTCCCCCACCTGTCGTTAGAACGCCTGGTTGACATGCTGGGTTATCAGTTCTTAGCCATGGCCTCCGAAGCAGATTTCGAGGAGGAGCCCTCGGAACAGTATCACTACCCAGAGCAAGCTGCGGTCAAGCGGGCCGCCACCCCTGTGGCGATAAAGCCCGGCACGCATACGTGGCCAATCTGCCTTCTCCATCGAGTTCACCCACGAGCGTCGGTCATGCTCCTTACACCGGAGTTGGCGGATGTCCCTGACTGGGCTACAAAATGGTTTGCTGTCGCTGGTAAAGTGCCGGCCAAGGGCACTGCTTTGCTGGTTACCTTGAGAGAAGACAAGGGAGATGTGGCCTACCCAGGCATGTTTATAGAGCTCCAGGCCCCGAAAAAGCTTTCCACCGGCCCTGGCGAAAGTAAGGCCATGCAGCCCGTCAATATAACCATTGCCCTGCTCTTGACTGATGAACAGCACAACCAATTCGCGCAACGACCCTCATTGCCGAGAGTCAGCCAACTTGAAGTTCTGCCCGGAGGTGCCTCTACCCCGCTTTGGGATGCCCTGTTACACATGCCTAGGGAACGGCAACATGTTGCCTTGGGCGTTCCGCTAGAAGACTCGCCTCTTGATGCCATCCGGCAGCCACATTGGTTGCCGGGCTTTCTCACGGATCTAGCGCTAGTCCTCGTTATCGGGCTGGTGGTGAGAGGGAACTGGCACGACGCATGGGCACAGCTCATCCACCCGGAGGTCTGCCAAGTCTTCAGAGGCAAGCACGCAACGCAAGCTGCGCAGGCATCGCCTACTGCGGGTCCGGGGACTTCCAACACCTTGCAAAACTTCCTTAACCTTTGGCTTGCGGAGGAACAAACATATCGCAAAGAATGGACGCCGACGCTGCTGAGTGGCGTGTTAGCCACGCTGCCTGACTCTCCGCTGCCCGGCCAGGAGGACGCCCGGACTCCTGCGCTGTGGCATGCGGAGCGTCTACGCCTGTCCCATGACTCGTTGAGCAACGAACACGATCCGAGGACTCGAGCCAGCATCTTTGCGCTCGCGGCTGGTCCCGCCTTCCTTACGTGCCTCTGTGATACCTTTTGGGGGGCGGATGGACACCTGGCAGCGCTGCTGGGAGCGTGCTCGTACGGCCTGGCCGCTAACCGTACCTCTGTATTCATAACGGGGGCGCCTGGCAGCGGGAAGACACGATCCTGCGCGTTTCTAGGAGTACTTCTTGCGTGCCTGACGAACCGGCTCACCCTGTCGATTTGTACCGGGGGCTACTCGTGGCCACGACGCATGGTACGATTGTGGCAAGGCTTAGCTTTCCCTACTCGCAGCTCACTAACCGTCTAAAGGACGTTGAGTTGCTCCTCCGAGATGAAGCCCAGCAATTGGGTACACCGGGCTCCAACACCGTCTTGGCGCACATCAAGCATGCACTCGATGTCATGATTGGCGACCACAGACAGCCCGCTGGAGGATCGCGGCCCAATTACCACTTCGTCACGGAGTTGTTGGAGCAAAAGACTTGTGGTCTCAATGCGGTCCCTGCCGACCTCCACACGCCAGCCACCTTGCCTGCGGCCCTTTTGCAGCAAGTGGCCCAAAGTTCCGTCCCGTGGAAAAAGGGGCAAGGCGAGATGCCCTCTTGGGGCAATCCCCACCGTTCCTCTGGAGCGTCAGAAGTGTTGTTCTCAGCCGTCTCGATGCTGGATTCGATTCTCTGTATGAGCATCGTCAAACCGAAGCAAGCCGAGACAGTCATGCAGGCCGCCGGGCTGAAGGCCATTGTCGGACCGGCCATCAACCTCTCGCTCTGCTCATCCATGCGCCTCCCACCTGAGATTGCTGCCATTCTATACGCATGTCGGTACTCGGAGGCGTGCCGCTTCGATCTGACAGGCGGGGTCCCTCGGCTACTTATGCCACCAGGTCCCACGATGCAGCACCTGCTCGGGCGGCCACTGCGTAGCTTTGCAGGCAGGTGGATGGAAACGTGCCGATGGGTTCGGGTGCCAGATCAGGATGAGACCCAAACCAAACTAGGCAGAAGCTACGACCTCAGCATGGTCCTGGCGGACATTGTGCTCACTTTTGGGCACCAGGTGTATCCTGACTCCCCTATCGGGATGGTCTCTCAGTATGCCAGGATTGTTACCCAAATGAAGTTTATGCTGCAGTCGAGTCTCCCCGCAGACCCACTGGGCGATGACGATATGAGCCTACTTGAAGCCTGCCAAACCGCGCAAGATTTCCCGCTGACTGGCGCGCCCACCACTTGGAGCCTTGTGACGTTTCGGACCTTCCTCATGAATCACATAGGGTCCCTTAAACGCTTCTTCGGCGCTATCACCACGGCTTGCTCCACTGGCCCCACATTTGGGATAGGTGTCTTTGTGACTTGTCGGGCTTCTGGATTCCTGTTTAGTAGCGAGGCAGGGTTTGCCCGAGCCACCTCCTCCTTCACGAGAGGACTTGGGGCTTTGGTTTTCGTGGCACCGCACTACTCTGATGGTATAGGTGCATGCTTCCAAATGGCGGCCTGCGCAACCGGAGGCCTGATGGCGCGGAATATGTGCGCACACAAGCCACCTTGTGGAGCATGGATGGCCCTGGCGTTGCAAAGGCATTACACAAGCAAGCCTTCCGAGAACGGACAGTAGCCAGCATCGTGCTGCCTGCGGAACGCAAAGTAGGGCTGGACCTCTTTGAAGCCCCACCCCTGCATCAAGCGTGGGCCTTGAAGGCCACCTGGGGAGATAAGCGGGAAGTTCTTTACCGCACACTTAAGCAAGAAGGATGGGGGAGCCCCTCTTTCACGTCCAACTCCTACTCGGGCACCATTGCTAGTCTGCAAAAGCGCGGCTTCGTCCTGGAGCCCTTGCCCAATGCTGTGTATTGCGTCCCCTTCCAGCCGGTAAGGGAAGGAGATGGGGTCGCCCAGTACCTCACCTGCTTGCTAGGGGATACCAACATTAGGACGCCGCCCAAACGGGGATCTGCTCAACGTGCTGACCCGGCTTTCGAACACAAGGCCGGCATAATGAGAGCCCCCCGCGGTCTTCACCTCCTGCCTGTTCGTACGGGTAGGGCTGCCCCCGAAACTGCGATTGATGTGGACTCTCCGGGAAACAGCCCTGTGCCCGCGAGTAGTCGCAGTCCCGACGTGGTAGCTGCCACTGCAGTCGAGGTGCTTACGCCGCTGCGGCCCAAAGCGAGGCTGTCGCCAACGCGCGCCATGGTGAGCGGTGGGGTACACCATGGCTCAAGCCTCGGACCGCGGGGGGCTCCATTGCGGCAGCTGTCAGCCCACCTCCGGCAGCTAAACGGGACGCTTCACGAACACCCTGAGAGAGGACCACTGAGGAAGGAGCTGGCAACGACAAATCCTGCGGTTGTGCCGGCCGCGTGTCCTAGTGCTCCGGATGCTTGGGCGACGACTCCCACTAGTGAAGTTGCCCACAGGATCGGAGGGAGTAGCGCCGCCTCGTGTCCACCCCGTAGTGGAGGCACATTAGGGACCCACCGCCTGGCGTACGACGTCCACCCAGCCCCCGGACACGGCCCGTGCACGCAACACTTCCGGAGGGGAGTGGGACGGTTGAGGCATCACAGCCCCCTTGCGCTAAGTCTCCCACGGACTCACTTGGCTTGACGGAACTAAAACCGTATCTCCCTATGCCTCCCCATGGCCCGACGCCCATCCCCGCCAGGCCTGTGCCCGCTGTCCAAGCTCGCAAGGAAAGTCGGCCTCTCGTTTTGGACGAAGATGGCTCTCAGCATCTGGAACCACCAAAAGCCAAGCCTCGAGGGCCTAGCCCAGAGTCGTCATTCGGCCGAGTACCACAAAGGGGAGGGTCGCATTGCCATGACTCACTGTGCTCCAAGTCGTCTCGTCCCACGATAACGATGGGGCAACAAGTGTGGACGACAGCTGGGTCTCAAAGCCAAGGGTTCTTGCAGTGCCATAGCACAAAAACGGCCACCTACCCGGTCAAAGAGGGGCAGAGGAGAGGAAGACTGGGCAGCCTTACCAGAGAGCCATCCCTAGAGGGGACAGAGGAAAGGACGATTGGCCCTTGTACCCATGACAGAGCTGGAACATCCAGGCAGGACCGGTCCAGGGCAGTCCGTGGCAGATGGCCAGTGGAGCAACCACGAAGAAAGCCCCCGTTCCACAGGCACACCGCGAGGCCGACCCAGAAGTGTGAAAACACAGCAGCAGCGCGCTGAACCCTCTTTTTCTCACGACTTGAGCCAAAGTCATAAGCCGGAGGCTTCGTCAGTGAAACTCTTTACACACAGATGAAAACTCTGCTCTGCCACGTGTTCTCCACAGCCACAAAACAAACTCAAACGTCAGTGGGAGTTCTCGGGACCTACCCAACTACACCTAAAGCAGGCAAAAACGTGCACAGACACTTCTACAGCTTCCAGACACACATCCCTACAACTCAAGCACTTCAAAAGGCTTTCCCACTTAAAGCAGCACTCCCGTCGAGCCTCCAAGGCACAACTACGGAGTTCCTACAACTACACACACACAACTCTGAGCCAGCATGCAGGACAACAAAGTTAACATGTCCTTAGACAGGAACTTTCGTCTGCACGCTGCTAGGCGTAGCCACCCGAAGGGGCCGTTGGTCAAGGTGAAACTAAACTAAAAATTACCTCGCTTGAGGTGTTGCGTTCTCAGCTAGGCCCTCTCTCAGCTGCAAACCTCAGCACTCGCGAGGCCGAACTTTGCCCTCCGCATGCATTGCTGTTGAGGCACTTGTTGTGGCATCAGCCTCCGTAAGTTTGGCAATCCCCACTCAGCACTGGATGTTCTGTTCGAGGCATATTCCTCAGCGCATGCGAGGCCGCAAAGTGAAACACGTGAGGTATGAAAGACTGCTACTCCAGGTTCGTCCGCAGCTCCGGCTTTCTCGCACTTACTAACCGTGCCTTGCAGCCTCCCCCAAAGTAGCGTCACCCTGGCTTTCTCGCTCTTCCTCACCAGTTGACCAATAATGCATCTCACGCGGTTGCTTCATGGTAAAACTGCAGCTCGAGGTCCCGGCGTTCTCGCTCTTACTAACCCGGACCGACACTGCAGAGAAGCATTGACTGTTGTTCCCTCAGCGGAGGCGAGGCCGAACAACCATTCCGCTGCATCTGCGCAGCCAGGCCCTCAGCTCCTCACTGAGCCAGGGCTCTCTCTAGACAGAGTTCCCTTGCTGGCAAGCCCTCTATCTCTATGTGACCCCCGCGGTGCCACGTATAAGCAGCTGCACCGCGTGTCTTAGGACCACAGTTTTCATTCGGATTTGTTGTTGTAGGCCTTCCAGTGCTTGAGGCCGAATCCAAACACCACATCTCACGTCACAAGGCTAGGCAATTTGGCTCCAACATCTGAAGATAGTGACACATACTCTGCGTGGCGTCCGCGTGAGCTAGCCTGTCCTAGAGTTTAGGAGTTCGGCTTCTTTCATCGCTTGTCTTACCACAGGTCTCTTTCGGTGGCCCGTACTCAGCAGCCAGCACATGTACCATCCTCAGACGCCAGAGCCGCCTTGCCCCAGCAAGTGCCCATACAAACCACTCACCAGATAGGGAGAGCCAACATCTTCAAACAACCTCCAGCGGCCGTGCCGCGAGGACCTAAACATCTGCAAGGTTCCGCCTTGTCTGTGTGCACGGACAGACCCCAGCCCTTGCAGGAGACGTGGATGTAACAAAAGCAGGCCTGCCATGTCCAGCAGGCTGATTACCATTGGTTGCCTTCAGATGGGAAAAGCGCGAAGATCGGGTAACCTCCACCTGAATCCTTTCCGGCCAATACCAACCCTTACAAACCCTCAGCACGGAGCGAGGCCGAAGGAGGCTTCTTGGACTATTGGTTTTCCGGGGAGCAGCCACCAACAGCTGCTCGTCAACTTGCACTGCGCCGCACCACAGTCCTACTGCAAGTTCTTTGGCAACGGTTTCTCAGTAGCACCAGTCAATGAGCTTTACGACACTGATGCCTCTGGTTATTTGTGTCCAGGCAGATCCACCAGGGTTGGGCCAAATCTTTTCTACCTGATCCTACCTGCGAAGAAAATCCTGTTGTGCTCAGCTTGCAGATCCCCGAAAACCTGCAAGCTTGGGCTCGAGCACACCGCAATTGTTCGGGACACTCCTGTCGCCACTGCAAGGATGCCGCTTGCAGTGCGACGTTGGCCTGCACTGTCTGCAGCGTGCCTGGCCGTTTCCCCCGTGTTTCGGTCTCACCTTCGTTTTCCACACAAGTGAGCGAGGAACCCAAACTCACCTTCAGCACAGCCCTCAATCCAAATGAGGGTCGGTGGGTTTTGCTCACCCAGAGACAGCAGGAATCTCTGGTGAGCAACAGGCTTGCGTCACCCCTCAAGCAATGCGAGGCTGCAACTCTCACTGTGACCCAGAGCAGACTGTAGGCCACAAGGTTCCCTCAGCAACGCGAGGACGAAAAGCTTCCCTCCAGCGAAGCGAGGCCGAAAACTGTGCACTCATGCCCTTCGTCGACGGCAGCAGTTGGCGGGCCGCCGCTCTATGACAGCTTAGCCGGTCAGCCGGCCTACGAGCAAACACAGTTTTGCCAGGGCCTCAAACCGGAACCTACCCTTAGTTACAAGCCCCAGGGCCAGCCACAACGGCACTAAAGACGCTCTCTACCTGAGCACCCCACCGGGGTTGAGCCGAAACCTTGAGCCAGACAGGAACTTTCCGTCTGCACGCTGCGAGGCGTAGCCACCCGAAGGGGCCGTTGGTCAAGGTGAAACTAAACTAAAAATTACCTCGCTTGAGGTGTTGCGTTCTCAGCTAGGCCCTCTCTCCGCTGCAACCCTCAGCACTCGCGAGGCCGAACTTTGCCTTCCGCATGCATTGCTGTTGAGGCACTTGTTGTGGCATCAGCCTCCGTAAGTTTGGCAATCCCCACTCAGTACTGGATGTTCTGTTCGAGGCATATTTCCTCAGCGCATGCGAGGCCGCAAAGTGAAACACGTGAGGTATGAAAAACTGCTGCTACTCCAGGTTCGTCCGCAGCTCCGGCTTTCTCGCACTTACTAACCGTGCCTTGCAGCCTCCCCCAAAGTAGCGTCACCCTGGCTTTCTCGCTCTTACTCACCAGTTGACCAATAATGCATCTCACGCGGTTGCTTCATGGTAAACTGCAGCTCGAGGTCCCGGCGTTCTCGCTCTTACTAACCCGGACCGACACTGCAGAGAAGCATTGACTGTTGTTCCCTCAGCGGAGGCGAGGCCGAACAACCATTCCGCTGCATCTGCGCAGCCAGGCCCTCAGCTCCTCACTGAGCCAGGGCTCTCTCTAGACAGAGTTCCCTTGCTGGCAAGACCTCTATCTCTATGTGACCCCCGCGGTGCCACGTA
>CAJNDS010001243.1:0-26825 GCA_905221605.1 Symbiodinium natans | reverse complement strand
AATGGGTTTGTATTTTAATGGGGAGGCGCGTGACACGTGTTGGGGTCGGGGTATGTTTCGCGGGTATGTTTCGGGGTATGTTTCGGGGTATGTCTCGGGGGTATGTTTCGGGTATGTTTCGCGGCATCAGGAGCTACTTTACCTGCAATTTCGGGGGTATGTTACGGGGTATGTTTCGGGGGTATGTTTCGGGGTATGTTACGGGGTATGTTTCGCGGGTGTGCAACCCGTGCGCCATTCTTAAACCTGAGCCCCCCAAAAAAACACAAACCCAAATGATCGTTAAATCCAAAACCAAATTCGGCATTTCTTATGAAATAGAGAGTATCAATTATTCGTGAATTCAAGTTAGAGTTGAGCACCAACCCAAACCCCAGAGAGAATAAACAATATTATACTTGAATAATCTGAAATATATATTCTTCTGCATCGTGCCGGTAAGCCTTATTGTTTTTGCCTGTCAAGCGTGTCCGCGTTTGCACACGTCGGCCAGTGGCAGCTTTCGCCACCCACTTTGCTCCCTTGTGGCTTCTGCTCCATTGCAAGAGCAGCGCCTCTACGCGCCCTCGAACCTTTTCAAGTTCACGCCACGAAGATCTTGCCCAACGATCCTCACGCGCCATGCGACGGCGTTCCAGTTGCTCCAGTTTTCTCTTCTGGCGCGACTCGTAGGCTCTTTGCTGCCGTTCGGCTCTCTGCATCATTGCTTGATTCCAAGCTCGCCAAATTCTCTTTCTGAAAGGCGCACGCTGCGCCACCACGGCATCCAAGCGGCGCGCAACTTCCTCTCGGTTCTGCCCTCGCTGGGCACGAAGATCCAAATAAACCTCTCGCACACGTGACCACATCTCATCCATCTCAGCAGGTGTCATTCGGAATGCCATGCCTTTGCCCCCGATCTTGACCTTGCCTGAGGAATGCCCGCGTGCTTCTCTCAACTTGAGCCAGAATTGGGCGAACGCATCAATTTCGCTTATTGGAAAGACTGGGGTCATTAACCCCCTGCCAGTCCAATGTGAAGAGGGCACCTGAATCCTCAACGCAATCTTTGCCTTGTCGACATGAATCCCATGTTCCTTGGAGGTCACGTCAATGGCCTGGAGCAGTCTGTCCTTCATGCTAGAGGTTTGGTCATTGCGGACACGCTCCGCGACCTCTGTGAGAAGGATGTGCGTGTCAATGGCCTCTTCCAATGTCTTCAAGCCTCTGCACTTCACGTGTATCCACTCAACAGACACGTAGGCATCATAGTTCTGAGCCTTGGCTGTAATGCCTTGCCCAGAGGCTCGAGGGCTCCGACCTCTGGACTTCACATCTTTGAAATCTACATCCTCAGCGTCCTCAAGGTCCTCAATAGCCAGTGCCTCGTCTTCCTCTGAGCTTAGGTCGCCCCTCTTCTCGGGGACCGGCTGCTCTTTGGGAAGACTCGACATGAAGGCTTCCAGCTCCAACCTCTGACTTTGAGAGAGTCGCTCTGTAAAAATGGCGCGTCGGTCGACACCCGTCAGTTTCCTGAGGAGTCTCACAAGCTTCATCAACAGCCTCTCGCGCATTTTGCCGAAACGCCTGAAGCTCTTCTTGGGCTTCCTTGGTAGCCCAGGAACCATATCACAAAAATGGCACCCTCTTTTGGGTTGGTTACTGTATAAGGGAACCCAGAACCAAAAAAAGTGTAAAGGGTACCCACTGGGCTACCCCTCAACCCTAAACCCTAAACCCTAAACCCCTAAACCCTAAACCCTAAACCCTAAACCCTCAACCCTAAACCCCTGGGCTACCAGGCTTCTCATGCTTCATCTTCATCTTCCGAGGCGGGGAGGCGCCACGCTTTGGCTTGCTGGCTTGCGGCTTCGGCCTGGCGGGAGAAACTGCGCCACACTCTAGGGTTGAGGGTTTAGGGTTTAGGGTTTAGGGTTGAGGGTTTAGGGTTTAGGGTTTAGGGTTTAGGGTTTAGGGTTGAGGGTTGAGGGTTTAGGGTTTAGGGTTTAGGGTTAGGGTTTAGGGTTTAGGGTTTAGGGTTTAGGGTTTAGGGGTTTAGGGTTTAGGGTTTAGGGTTTAGGGTTTAGGGTTTAGGGTTTAGGGTTTAGGGTTTAGGGTTTAGGGTTTAGGGTTTAGGGTTTAGACCCTTCGCATACCAGGATGGGCTATGGCTACCCTATCAGCCCCTTAGACCAGGCCCTTTATAGGGTTCATTATGGGATTCTAGGGCCCAAGAGCCCCTGCTAGAAACCCTCTGCAACTTTCCCTACGTGAAGATTCACACCAGCAGGCCCGGCCTGCGCTTGACCCTCCGCAGGTCGTAGGCCTTTCTGCGGACGGGGTCCACCAGCTGCTCGAACGCGGCCAAGACGCGTTGAAACGCCGCAGCGGTGCCCCCCTTGTCGGGATGCACCTCTAGCGCGCGGCGCTTGTAGGCAACTCGGATCGCCGAAACGTCGGCATCCACTGGAATTCCCAAAGTGTCATAGAAGCTGGCCATGGCAAAGCATGCTGCAAGAATCAAAGCCTTTAGATCCTAATAAGACAGCACCCAACCGAACTACTCAAAGTCCACTGCACTCAGGCTGCATTACCAGGACCCCTCCCACCCCCCTGCTGCACTGGGGGATGTGAGCTTTAAACGATTCTAGGGTTTAGGGTTTAGGGTTTAGGGTTTAGGGTTTAGGCTGATGGTTCCGGTCCAGTGAAGGCCTAAAACTCTCGACTTTTACGGGCTCGGTGGAGCTCATGTCAAGCTTGATTGTCACGCTCGAATACATCTAGCAATCGTTGCAGTCCAGAGGCAGAGCTCGACAAAATCTCAAGGTGTCGAGTTGTTTAGGGTTTAGGGTTTAGGGTTTAGGGTTTAAGGTTTAGGGTTGGGAGTGGAGGCCCCGCAAGAGGGTTTACGGTTTAGGGCTTAGGGTATTTTGCGGTTTAGTTTTTGGGTGTTTTCGAAACGGGACTCGTGGGTGCGCAACTCCAGAAGCTATCTCCCTTCTGTTGCAACCCCAGAGCCCGAAAACCCCAAACCCAAAAACATAAATTTCGATGCTGTGTTATCACCCCCCAACCCCACCGAAAGGCCCCAAACCCTCATTAAACTCAAGAGGCTAGAAGGGCAAGCATAGTCGCTTAATATGGGCTCTTCAATGGAAACCCCCTTCTGTGCCCCTTATATACTACAAAACCCAGGGCCCATAATTCAGAACCCTCTGAAGGAGGCAAGGGACCAATATAAAGGGACCATGTAACTACCCATAGAGTTACCCTAAACCCTAAACCCTAAACCCTAAACCCTAAACCCTGAACCCTGAACCCTGAAGCCTGAACCCTGAACCCTGAACCCTGAACCCTGAACGCCGCCCCCCCCCTAACCCCCAAACCCTAGGTTTCCTCAAAGCCGCTGCACTTCGTGGAGGAGGAACCCTTTGCCCGGTCTCAGGGGGCTTTTTGGTGGGTTTGGGGTTGGACCCTAAACCCTAAACCCTAAACCGTTTATGGACGTCGGACTGAAGTTTTTGGAGCGTTTACCCCCGAACCCTAAACCCCAAACCCTACAAAAAGGATGAGGAATAGAAAGCTGCCTTGCGGGGGGTTTAGGGTTTAGGGTTTGGGGTTTAGGGCTTAGGGTTTAGGGATCGAATGCATGGTAGGCTTTTTTGCAACCCTGTCGATCTGTGACTGTAGGGTACCACAACTTTTCAATAACACCTACCATGTGAGAGGCATTGTGGAGACTGTAAACTACCAATTGCTTAACCACCACAAAATGATTTCCTTACAAGGGGAATACAGGTATTAGTATTTCTTCTGGGTTCTTCAGCAAATAGTAGTAAAAGGGTCCTGTCTAGAACAAGGTCATTTCAAATTCAACCCTAAGCCCTAACGATTTTCTAACAAGGCGCTTGCGCGGCCGTTGGCCAAATTTCTTTCTTCGAGGCGACAAGATGCCAGGAGGTGGGAGACAAGGGGCGATGTGACGGGCTTAGGGTTTAGGGTTCAGGGTTCAGGGGTTCAAGGTTCAGGGTTTAGGGTTCAGGGTTCAGGGCTCAAGGTTTAGGGTGTAGGTGTGTTGTTGTTTTTTCATGACTTAGAAGCACGCTTATAACCAGCACAAGCACAACTCATAGTCTTTGCTTTTAGGCTGAGGCCCTTGGAGTTTGATGCAGAATACTTATCTAGACCCAAGAGTAACCTGGGAATAAAAAGGGTGCCCTTTGGGGTTTAGAGGGCTTATAAGGGAACTTAAACCTAAACTGTAAACAAAAGGGCAAAAGGGCCTTCTCTGCGTCCTAGCTATATACAGCTTGAAGCCGAACGGCACCCTGCAACGATTCTGTGACAACCGAAACAGTCGCACTACGCAAAACATGGACGGAGTTGGAACTGCCGCAGCTGTCGTCACGACGAGCACGCCAAGACAGAACACGAAACAAGGCACACATGATACTCTACGGGCAGCAGCCGCAAGAGTGATAGCAGCAACTACGCAACCCCAATTGTCAGCTAGTCACAACAGTGAAGGAGCAGCACAGCAACACAGCAGCGGTAGCAGTCGCAGCGGCTGCGGCTGCAAAGCGATTGGAGCAGCAAAACCGGAAGCCCAAGCTTGTCAGCACTGGGTTCGAAGATTTTGCCCGGGATTTCACACATCAAACGCAGACTGGGCCCAGACTTGGTACAAAAGGGAGTGGTGCTAAAACAAGCTGATTTTCAGCCACGCGTGGGCACCGCTTGCACACTCTCAAGGCGCAGCAGGTGCGAACGAATTAACAGCCTTAAAGGCCCTCAAATTTTACTTAGACCATCAGGCTGTTGCGCAGGCTCACAAGGTTCTAAAGGCTTGCTGATCAGGGCCTTCTGTGGGAGATTCGCATCCACGGTTACAGGTACTACTGCGGTAGAGCCCTCATTGGCTTCCGATGCCACGTTCTCGGCCCCAGGCAACTGTTCCGGCTGCACATCCTTGTGCTCTTTTAGGGTTTAGGGTTTAGGGTTAGGGTTTAGGGTTTAGGGTTTAGGGTTTAAGGGTTAAGGGTTAAGGGTTAAGGGTTTAGGGTTTAGGGTTTAGGGTTTCGGGTCCTTGGCGTCGCCGTCGTCCACGGCAACAGCCGTCTTGGCTTTGGCCTGGCGGCGAGCGCGGCGGTCGTCGATAGCGGCTTTGATGAAGTGGACGATGAAGCCGAAAAGGGCGATGATGCTGGTCAGGACGAAAGGGCCTGCCATCCCCTCAACTTGCAGGGAGGGTGGTTCAGCTGTGGCCTCTGCTTCTGCAGCTACAGCGCTGCAGTAGTCGGGGGGCCTGTATGCGTTTAGCGCCTCTTGCACCTGTCCTTCTTGCTGCATGGCCGTCATGGCGTAGCGAAGCGCCCAGGCCCACTTCTCTGAGACGGCAATCCCGATCAAGCCTGTCGTAATGGGGTCCCCGATTTTTGCCAGCTCGCAGAAGCTCCCTCGATTGACGGCCTGTGATGCTTCAAAGTCTTCCTGCCGCAATACGGCCACATCGCAGGTAGAGCCAACACTCGGCAGCACATCGCCCCTGGATGCAAGCTCGACCACATTGCTTTCGGACACTCCGTTGAGGACGACCAGCCCGCTGTCTGACCTGTGCGCGCAGACCTTGTAGCCCAGCCGGATGGCATCGTTGAGACTGGATATCGGCGAAGCTAAGCGACTTTCCACCACAAGGAACCTCAGCACTACCAGAACTTCTGCTGCTACTACTACTAATTACTACTACTACTGCTACTACTACTACTACTACTACTACTACCACTACTACCACTACTACCACTACTAGCACTACTACCACTACTACTACTACTACTACTACTACTACTGCTACTACTACTACCACAACTACCACTACTACGACTACTACGACTACTACCACTACTACGACGACGACGACGGCGACGACAGCAGTCTCCGCTATGTGGTAGCAAGAGCACGATGCCAAGGTGGCAGTATAGCCGCAGACCAGCAAAACCAAGATAAAGGCCAGCCCCAGTGTCACGATGCGCCCACCTTCTGTTTCTGAGATAGGGTCGAAGGTTTCAGGAATCAAGGTCGTGGGGGTGGATTTGGGCTGAGGGTGGGTCTAGGTTTGGGGTGAGTATAGGGGTCTCGTGTAGGGTTGAGACGCTAGGATTAGGACGGGCTTATAGGGGTATACGGTATACCCCTAGATTTCTAGAGAAGTGTGTCTTTCGGGCCCTCGCAGGTACTGCAGTGCTCCTGCGGTATAAGGGCCCAACTAGTCCATACATGTACACAGTTTAGGGTTTAGGGTGTAGGGTTTAGGGTTTGGTAGCCATATCGGAGTTGGTTGAATCAGAACACGTAGGGCATCATCTTGGAAAGGTTTCGGCAGTAGAGACTTTTTCGTAGTTCGCTGGGGAGGCGGTGACGTGGGCGGGCCGTCTGTTTTTTGGATAACACTATAGTATAGCAGACTCCTAATGGTATATACCCTAAGGGTATCGCTACTCCCACTCACAACCTCTACCCCAAACCCTACTGTAAACCCTGAACCCTAAACCCGCACCCACATATAGAGGCCTTAATCATTAGAACAAGGGTTTGGGGCATATTAAAGTATACCTAGAAAGGGAACCATAAGCAATACCATCAGTAGTTTTTCCGACCCCCGATGTTTTACCCGCACCTACGGTCTGCGGCTGGAACTGGACTTCGAAGGTCACCAGGCTGAAGAAGGCCGTGAAGACACCGGATCCAAAGGTGTCCGCACCCTCGAGGGTCTCGAACTGCCCACCCTTGTCCTTCTCCTTGGGTGCTTCGAGGGCTGAAGCTCCCAAAGGCACTGCCCAAAACCCTAAACCCTCAATTCTGGGCTTCTTGAGGGAGAGGGGTTCATGGGGGTAGGTACCTAGTCAACCTTAGGGAAGCTCGGGGACCTTGGGTTTCGTGCCCCCCTTGAACCCCCCTCCAACCCCCCTCCCGCAAGAACCCTATAACTAAACCAATACCGAAAGCACCAAAATGCGGCCAGGCCATCAGCGAAGAACAGCAGCACCCAACGCCGAATCCAAAACCCGAAGCCTAAACGTAAACCCTGAGCCCTAAGCCCAAATCCTGAAATCCAAAACCCAAGCCCTGAACCCTGAATCAACTCCTAAGTGCTCAAACCCTTTCAGCCCTAAACCGCGAAACCCTAAGGTTTAGGGTTTAGGGTTTAGGGTTTAGGGTTTAGGGTTTAGGGTTTAGGGTTTAGGGTTTAGGGTTTAGGGTTTAGTGTTTAGGGTTTAGGGATTAGGGTTTAGGGCCCCTCAATTCTGCTTCGAGTCCAGCCAAGTGATCAGCATAGACATGGACAGGACTATCGCCAAGACCGTGCCCCATAGCCTCCGCTGTCTTGATATCCGGGATTTGATGGTTTAGGGTTTAGGGTTTAGGGTTTAGGGTTTAGGGTTTGGGGTTTAGGGTTTAGGGTTTAGGGCAAGTGATAGGGTATAGGCAGAAGAGTTTACGAGGACAGAGCTAAGGGATTTCGGCTTCTTTTTCTTCGTCCCGTCGGCCCCTTTTCTCCGGGATATAGGGCTTAAGAGTGTTGAGTTTTTGAACTCTCTTGCTTCCCCTCTGCAAAGTCGCCTCTCATACATTTCGGTTGCAGGGCAGCTTGGGTTTGCCCCTTCCCCTTCAGGGTGTTCTAGGTGCCTACCTTCCTCAACCTCTCCGTGTTCAAGGCTCCACAGAAGCTCGAAACCCTAAACCCTAGACCGAAACCCTAAACCCCAAACCCCAAAGAAAAAGCCGCCCACCAAAACCCGAGACCCTGAACTATCCGAAGCCCCTGCTATAGCCCCTAAGCCCTAGACCCTGTCAATCCGCCCAGATGATCCCAAATCATGCCAAACGACTGCTCCTACATCATCCTAAACCACTCTAAGTCATCCGAAGTCCCCGACTTGTGGTTCTAAACCCCGGACCCTATAACTCTAACCCTATGGCCCTATAACCCTAGCACCCTGAAACCCTCTAACCCTATAACCCAAGCCCCTACATCCCGACAACCCTAAACCTTGAGCCCTCTAACCTTAAGTGGAGGTCAGGGACCCAGGGCTGAAAGGCCGGAACGCCCGGCCAAGCATCCTCGGGTGAACTTGATGGGGGTTTAGGTGGCTTTAGAGCCTTTCGAGCCCTAGACCGTAAACTCTAAACCCTAAACCCTAAACCCTAAACCCTAAACCCCCTAAACCAGGCCTCTTGTTTTGGATGGTGTTAGGGCAATGTCAAGACGCGCAGGGTTTCGAGGGGTGGGGGGAGGGGGGGGGGGGGGGGGGAGTGTGCTAAAAGGCTTTCTTTTCCTGGACACCTGTTTTAACATCAGCTGTGCTCAGAGGGCACCCCCGAAAGGACGACACCTGGGAATTGGCCTGAATTACCAAAGGAACATTGCATGGGAAACGGCGATATATGATGGGATTCCCAATGACATGGCTGTGTAGGAAGTTCTCGATGGAAGTTCTCGATGAAGGTGCTTGTATGAGTGGACTCACAGCCTCGTTTCGTACTGGGTGCTAAAGTTTCCAAGAACAACACGTTCCCTTGCACGTTTCAAGGACTTGAAAAAGGTGGCGAGCTTTCACATTCGAAGGTTGATGGTGTCGGGGTAGTCAATCAGTGGTATGACCCACGTTACTACAACTCCTCTTTCAACCTTCCCCAGAGCGTGCCACTTCAAAAGTATAGCTTATAATTAGTGCAGAAGCATGGGCGCACGGTGTTGTGAGCTTTATTGTTCTTTGTATATACTTCCCAGTGAGTTTAGCAGGATTCGCCACCGTGTAATCGAACTGACCGTATGCAGCGTGGAATACCTCATGCTCGTTGTTCCTGGCATCATTGTTCTCGAAAGCCCGCAAAACCGAGACGGTTTTTGCCAACCATAAACCCTAAACCCCTTTTGGAGGTTGTAAGTAGACAAAGGAAAACATGACAGATCTCAGGGCACTCCCCAAACCTCGATTCGACCCTAAGCCACCTGTAACGGGGTGAAAGTCAGTACGGGACCGGGAAGGAGGTACGCTGTATCCCCCTTTTTATCAACCCTTTCAGGGAGTATATAGGGTACCAAATTCCCCCATCTGCTACTGTTGACTTCTGTCAGGGAAGATCTTAATGAACTGTTGTTACTTTGGGGTCGTTTAATGCTGCACGAAGGCTAGTGACATCTCTGTATCCCGGATGTCCTCTATTTTCTGAATGCACCCCACATAACTGTGGCGAAATAGCAAATGTCCCAAAATCAGACCCAGCATCGATACGAAGTCGTCGCTGGGTTGCTCAGCCTGGCGATGGATGCGAGTTCTTCGGTTTGGGCTTTGTGGGGGGTCTTCTGAACCTCCTTTACTGGCTGGTGCTTAGTAGGGAATGAGGGAATCAGGGCCCTGTAATCATCCTTTAAACGGTATACTATAGGGCCCTTGTTCCCTCATTCCCTACTCAGAACCAGGGGGTCTATGCCAGGGCGTACCCGGCAAAAGGGACCGCAATATGGAACAGCACTCATGTGAGGTTTGTGTTTCTCGGTTCAGGGGTAAGGAGCTAGGGTGTCAGGAATTCTAAACCCGGCCCTAAACCCTAAATCCTGGCTCAGAGGCTCCGAGGCTGTTGGTTACAGATTTCCGGGGTCTGCCGGCCTGCGAGACTTAGCAGCTTCTTCCACAAGGCACGAGTCTAGGTTGCCCCAGGAAACCTAGGATCAAAGGGTGCCCTCTTTTGCTTCAAGGGGTTTGTCAAGGAACCCAACCCCCCCCCCCCCCCCCAAAAAAAAAAAGATAAGGGCACTACTGGGCATCCTAGAATTCGTTGTAAAATATTCTTCGAAAATGACCCAAAGAAGGGAAAATCGAAAACATCCCAAGGTCCTATATACCTTGTGTCAAAAGCCCTCATGACCCGCTCTAAACCCTAAACCCTAAACCCTAAACCCTAAACCCTAAACCCTAAACCCTAAACCCTAAATTGAATCAGAATCCTATTTCCTTTGCTGCGGATTTGGTCCTGTCCCCTAAGGCGCCTTGGTGGGGCCCACGAGGACCACTGGCTCGGACCACAGTGTGACAAAGGGGCTGGCATCCGTGCGCCTGACGAAGGGTTGAGGGTTTAGGGTTTAGGGTTTAGGGTTTAGGGTTTAGGGTTTAGGGTTTAGGGTTTGGGGTTTAGGGTTTAGGGCTTTGGAGATTGGGGGGTTCAGGGCTTAGGGTTTGGGGTTAGGGTTCAGGGCATCAGTGCACGCCTGGGGAGCATCACCATGGAGCAGCCGCAGATGTCCACGAAGCCCATGCCCGTAGCCCAGGAGCACCTAGATAGTCATGCCCTTGTGGAGCTTTCTTGGGGTTCAGCTAACCCTAAACCCTAAATCCTAAACACATACAAAAAAGGCAACCCACAAAGCCTGCAGTAATTCCGAGGCCAGGTTAGAGCTGGTAATCTCGTTCACCCGTCCTCCGTCAGACCGTCATGATCTAGGTTTTAGGGTTTAGGATGGCTGTCTTGGTAGACCGTTTACAATAGGGGTGCCCCTTTTTGGGGAGGGTTACGTTATAAGGGAACCTTGAACCAAATTAAGGGAAAAGGGCACCACTGGGCCACCAAACTCTATGTCTAGTTACGTGGTCCCTTAATATGGGCGCTTAGTTAGGGACCCCTTATAAACCCCTTATAAACCCTATACAAATTAAAGGCCCATGCATCTGAACAAGGACGTAAGGGACCATATTACAGGCATGAAGGGCCCTAAACCCTAAACCCGAAACCTTATAAACCCTAAACCCCAAACCCTCAACCCTAAACCCTAAACCAAGGGCTCATATAGCCACCTTTAGGGTATGAGGACCTCACCCAGGATATGCCTCCATGGCACAGATCGAACTGGGAGCTCGACGTGCTGACTCTGGCCATCTGCTCACGCACCGCCTCAAGCAGGTGTTTAGGGTTTAGGGTTTAGGGTTTAGGGTTCGGGTTTATAGGCCTTACAGGGTTTATAGGATTAAAGGGGTTTATGCGTTTATAGGGCTTATAGGGTTTAGGGTTTATAGGGTTTATAGTTTGCAGGGATTATAGAGTTTAGAAGCTTTATAGGGCTTTTTGGGTTTATAGGGTTCGGGCTGGTATGTATGTGTATATATATATATATGGCTTCTTTCCCTAAACCCTCAACCCTCAACCCTAAACCCTAAACCCAACTGTTCTAGAGGCTCCCTACCACCTATATAGTAAACCCCCAAACGGCAGTCTGAGACGTAAAAGGATTCCTGGCGCGTAAGGGTTTAGGGTTTAGGGTTTAGGGTTAACCCTAAACCCATACATTTTCCCCAAAGCCCCTCCGCCGACCCTGGCACCCGAAACCCTGAGCCGACCGACAGGACTGACCCTAAACCCTAAACCCTAAACCCTAAATCCTAAACCCTAAACCCTAAACCCTAAAGCCCTAAACCCTGAACCCTAAAGCCCTGGACCCTGAACCCTAAAGTGCCTGGTCCACCTCCTGTCGCGTGTCCACAAGAAAGCCAGCGGAGTTCCTTCTGTCACGGCAGGCTTCTGGATCGCTAAGGGTTCCTAGGGTAGGGGTTTATGGGGTTTGTGGGGTTGAGGGCTTATAGGGTTCATAGGGCTTGTGGGGTTTATAGGGTTTATGGGGTTTGTGGGGTTTGTTTAGGGCTTGTAGGGTTGACAGGGTTTTTCGAGTGTAGGAAGGGGGGCTTGCGAGCCGTTTGACTGCCTTCTCTGTTAGGAGGCAAGTATGTAACACAGAAAGTGAGGGGTGTTGATCTTGTCAGGGTTTAGTGTTCAGGGTTTCAGGGTTTCAGGGTTTCAGGGTTTCAGGGTTCAGGGTTTAGGGTTAGCTTTCTGAAGCCTAACTGCCCTAGATGTCACATCAGCTTACATTCCTAATAAGAAGACACTCAAACAGGGCCGGCAAGGCGGAGCTAGGTTGTTTTCGTGGCGCTTGTATACACTTGTCTATTTCGACTTCAACCCTAAATCCCAGACCCAAAACCTCCCAAGACATGAAAAAGTGAAACCCCTAAACCCTAAACCCTAAACCCTAAACCCGAAACCCTAAACCCTAAACCCTAAACCCTAAATCTTAATCCCTAAACCCTAAACCCTAAATTGCGAGGCTGAGGCTCGTGAGGGTGTCCAAAATCCGCTGGGTCGGTCCTGGACACATGGTACTACGGCAAATGTCGCTGCCACGATTCTGTGCGTGTATCACAGGTTTAGGGTTTAGGGTTTAGGGTTTAGGATTTAGGGTTTAGGGTTTAGGAAGTACTTGTACTACCTCTTGTACTGCCACGAGTGCAACTACTTGTACCACTAGTCGTCGTCGGCAGGTGGCAGTGGCAGTGGCAGTGGCAGTGGCAGTGGCATGGTAGCAGTAATACTAGCAGGAGTAGGAGTAGAAGCAGGAGCAGGAGGAGGAAGAGGAGTAGTAGTAGTAGTAGTAGTAGGAGTAGGAGTAGGAGTAGTAGTAGTAGTAGTAGTAGTAGTAGTAGTAGTAGTAGTAGCAGACGTAGTTGTTGTAGTTGTTGTAGTAGCAGCAGTAATCGTTAGTAGACTAAGATGACTACAACTACGAGCACTACGACGACAACGAGTTCTCCGACGACGACGACGACTGCTACTACTAATGCTACCATTTCTGATGCCATAACTGCTACTGAACTTGTACACCCTAAACCCTAAACCCTAACCCTAAACCCTAAACCCTAAACCCTAAACCCTAAACCCTAAACCCTAAACCCTTGTACCTGTACTTCTGGAAGCGATCCTTGGCCACGCTGGTTGATGCAGATCTGGCCACCCTGGCTGCAGTAGTTGCCCTTCCAACCCCCAGTGTTGCCTCGGTTTCAAGTGGTGTGACCAGGGTCTGTTCTAGGGTTTAGGGTTTAGGGTTTAGGGTTTAGGGTTTAGGGTTTAGCGTTTAGGGTTTAGGGTTTAGGGTTTAGGGTTTAGGGTTTCGGGTTTCGGGTTTCGGGTTTCGGGTTTAGGGTTTAGGGTTTCGGGTCCTGGGACCAGGGTCTACCTTAGAGCCAACATGAAATATATGGAGTTCCTATTATGGTACTTTAGAGCTGACGGTCTTTCGGGATCTAAGGCAGGGGTGTAGGGCTTGTGTAGTTGTTAGGGTGTAGGGAGTTGCTCCTTCTCCTGCAATGCGCGGTCTTAGACCTGCTTAGGTGCGACTTCAACTTCCGAGCTTGGGACACTTAGGGTTTAAGGTTTAGGGTTTAGGGTTTAGGGTTTAGGGTTTGGGGTTCAGGTACCCAAGCCCTTAACCCTAGATGTAGACCCACCATAGGACGTAAAGAGACATTTGCTGCTCGACCACGTTGCCTATGAAGAGTACCCGTAGAGTCTGGCCACGGATGCTCTCCGTGATGTTTGCCAGCGAGAACCTGGCATTTAGGGTTTAGGGTTTAGGGTTTAGGGTTTAGGGTTTAGGGTTTAGGATCTGTTCAGGGACCTGACGCCTTGAAATTGCAGCTTAAAGCTGTCTTGCCATGTGCTTGCTTAGGTGGACCTTCATGACGATGGGTTTAATTATACATAAAAATCTGACAGCTAACCCTAAACCCTAAACCCTAAACCCTTCTGCCAGCCCGAGGAGCAAGTCCCGGTAGCCGCAGGTGGTGTAGCTCCAGTACCTGTACTGAACTTGGATCAGTACGTCGGAGGGCTTAGGGTTTTGGGTTTAGGGTTTAGGTTTTAGCTGCTACAGTGCTCAAAAAAGTAAATAAACATATTCCCAAGATTCCCGAAGGTACATCTCCGTGCCGCCAGAAACACTTACCTCGTTCGTGACAGCGCAGTTGCTCCGGTCGACGTAACACCTGGGTTGGCTTGAAATCTGCAACCCTTGCACCCTGGGATCCACGTCTACAAATAATCCATAAGCCCTAAACCCTAAACCCTAAACCCTAAACTTTAAAACCTAAACCCCTGGGCCCTAAACGTATGTAAACAGCATCGACCTTATGCTCTGTGGAATCCCCGAAAGTCCTTACTGGAAGCTGCCTCAGCTCAACAGCCAAAGTGATGTGACATCTAGGGCATATAGGCTTCAGAAAGCTAACCCTAAACCCTAAACCCTAAACCCTAAACCCTAAACCCTAAACCCTAAGCCCTAAACCCTAAACCCTAAGCTTTCTCTGAAGCTTGCCCAGGAGACCACATGTCCGCACACCATCCCGGGGCCTCGGTGGACAAGCACTGGGGGTAGTGGCTCCCATTCGCGTCGTGGGCGCGGCAGCCATAGCCATAGCCAGTGTCCGTAGGGTTCCTTTGGTGTAAACAGGGTTTAGGGTTTAGGGTTAGGGTTTAGGGTTTAGGGTTTAGGGTTTAGGGTTTAGGGTTTAGGGTTTAGGGTTTAGGGTTTAGGGTTTAGGGTTTAGGGTTTAGGGGTTTGGCGGACCCCAGTCTTTCGGCAAGCATGTGAAGTGCTCTTTCTTTTCACCAAGACTGATCCAAGTCTACACAACTAATGCCCTACTTGGCGCCCGAAGGCTTATAACCAGTATCGACTTTCGGTTTTATTGGATCCCTAGAGTTCTACTTCTCATTTTATAGGGATTTCAATACCCCAAAAATGTTAAAAGGTTACCTTCTCTACTACTAAGCCATTCCTTCAAATACTCCAAAAAAGGTTAAAGGCCACCGACTCTATACTTCTATGTAAGCCATTCTTCAAACCCAAGGGCTCTCATCTCTCATTAAAAATAGGCCATTTAAATACCCCCAAAAAAGGCTAAAGGGTTACCTACTCTACTTCTCTCATTATATAGCCATGTAAATACCCCCAAAAAGGCTAAAGGGTTACCTACTCTACTACGAAGCCATTCTTCAAACCCCAGGTTCAGGCACGGGCATGGAGCCGAGCCCTCCAAAGGCATGGCCGTGGCATGCAGGAGAGCGCAGGCCAGGGCCCGCCACGCGGATGGCATGTACACCATTGGGTAGGCCCCCGCGTGCGATAGTGAAAAGCGTACTTCTCTAAAAGTAAGGAATGAAAACTGTGAGAAATGAGGGCTTCTTCTCCCTGCTGCCGCATGCCAGAGGGCCTGTTAGATGGCGAGCCACGAAGCTGCGCAAAGTCAGAGTCTTCCCCGCCGGGCTCCTCCCTGAGACGTGCGCAATACGGAGTCCGTCCTCCACACCACGACCTAAACGAAACCCAAGGTATGACTTGCCGCATATTCATCCAAATACTTCCCGAGGCTTGCAGGGTTAGGCAAGCTAAAGAGGGCTGCACAAAGCAACCGAGACCTGGCCACCAGAAGGGCTTCAGGTCTCGGGGCCCCATGTGGGCTTTCAGGCAGGTCTTCGGAGTGCGAGTCCTGAGCCCTGAGGCCGGAACCCAACCCAGAACGGGAGGGTTTAGGGTTTTGGGTTGAGGGTTTAGGGTTTGCCGGTTTAGGGGGTTTAGGATTAGGGACTAAAGGGTTTAATCGGCAAAGCGCTATTTGGGGAAATATCCATATGTAAAGCTTTAAAGGATTTCCAAGCATTTATTGCGGAAGGCCAAGACCAAGGGTGGGCTGCCGCGCGTCTTGCTGACACTGCCCCCGAGGCGCCATGGTAGCAGAGAGCTGCGGGGCAAGAGTTGAGAAGTGCCGCCTTCTACTGAAACCACCGCACCCACGATGCAGCAACCTACAGCAACCGACATGTGGCTCTTGTCTTCCAATTACTTGGGGGCAATGGGAGTTTAGAAGGGTTTCGGGTTTAACCCTAAACCCTAACCGCCCGGTCCCCCCCCCCCCCCCCCATACCCCCAAACAAGAAATCTGAGAAAACAACTCAGAGCCCTTCAATGAAGGTCTGGAATAATTCCCTCTCAGAAATACGGGCAATTTCTCGCTCAACCATGAAGCAGCGATGAGCCTTTTGGAGTCCAAACTTCGAAAATCAAGCGGGTTTAGGGTTTAGGGTTGAGGGTAGATCCAGGTCCTTGCCCCCCACAATCAGAGGGCGCAGCTAAGGTAGGGCGTTTTCCCTAGCTTTTAGCTGGGGGTGGGGTCTGTGCTGGTTCACTCAAGCCCCAGCCTGGACGTGCGCGCCCTCTCTCTTTTGGTGCCACGCATCAACTGTTTCCTGCCAGGTTGGGAGCTGAAATGTGGGTCAGGGCAAAGATGGCTCTCCGGCTCTCCGGGATCTAGGGTTACGACTGGCTGTTCATAAAGCGATTTGGTCAGACCATGACCTCAGCTCCGAAACGCGCTCCACTGTGGGCTCGTATGTTCAACCCCCTTGTGACAAGACGTTGTATCCCAGTCCCTGTACCGATATCCTACAGAAGCTCCACCAAGAAAGAGGGCGGAGTCTCCAGGCTCCTATAGCCGTATACTATCGCCTATATTGCCTATATTAAGGCATTCTCTGAAGATGGATGCCGGCATAGTGCGGTCTATGGGGTGGCGGAATTTTTACACAGCCGGCTTGTGGGTCGCCCTGCTTTTTGTTTTCCACGAAGGTGCCTGGCGGAATGCCAACAACCAGTCCAGCTCAGGAAAGCGGAGTTTTTGGAAGCTGCTCGACGCATTATTCTAATCTAACAATCGAGTCTCACAGGCGGTTGCCGCTTTTCGCAGGCATCCCGCAGGGCCGACAGACCCTCGCCTCGATGCTCCAGCTTGTTGCGGCCGATGAACAACCTCTGTAGGGTCTCGTTCTGCTGCAGTCCCCCCGCAAGGGCCAAGGCGCCCGCGTCCTCGATGTCGTTGAAACTCAAATTCAGGTACGTGATGTGGCTGCTCGGCAGGGCTCCGGCCAGAATCACGGCCTCGGCGTCGCCGATGTGGAGGAAATTCAGTACGAGAGCTTCGAGGCTGTGGCTGGTGTCGGGCAGCGCGTGGGCCAGCGCCTTCGCCCCGGCCTGCCCAAGGCGGGCGCTGCCGCGATTTTCCGGGTCAGGACCCCTTAAGCTCAGGTGCCTGAGCTTCGCACTTGCCAAGTTCCGAAAAAGAGCGGCGGCGTCCTCGGCTTCCAGCTCGCAGTCAATAATGTCGAGCTGATCAATCCAGAGCACTTGGGAGGCAAAATTCAGGCCGGCCGCGAGGAGGCCGCCCTGGCCACGCAGGTCTTCAGAATACCAGCGAAGAACATTAGTATTATGTATTCCATCGGCATCAGCAACCAACATGGCACTCATGAGACATTGCCTGCAAATGCTCAGAGCCAAGGGATCCACGTCGCCCTCGACCAGAACGTGCCCATTGTCTGACAGTTGTGTAAACCTGGCGTCGATGAGGGGCTCCAGCAGTCGGCTTT
The DNA here is from genome assembly GCA_905221605.1 of Symbiodinium natans. Lineage (NCBI taxonomy): Eukaryota > Dinophyceae > Suessiales > Symbiodiniaceae > Symbiodinium > Symbiodinium natans. Next base: position 9,542 of record CAJNDS010001243.1, on the reverse strand, counting down.
CGTTCGCAATGTTCCAGTCAAGGTCCTCATTGTCGAAATGCAGCTCGAAGCCCAGTCTATAGAAGAGCTTTGCTTCGGCGACACTGAAGAAATACCGCTCGCAGCCCAGTTTATGCGCGAGGGTCCGGTCGCCATCTGTAATGGCCGAGTCTAGCCGTTGGGCATAAGACTTGGCCAGGCCCCTTTGGAGCCTGGGGAACATGAAAAAAGAGACAAGGACTTGAGCGGCTGGAACTCCGAGGTTCAGCAGTCCCACCAGCACACTGCCCCCTTCCACCGCCAAGTAGATGACTGCGAGGCCCGCTTGTGGGACGTTTTCGACGAGCAGCATCCAACGTTTCGTCGGGGTGAGCTGCTTCGCGATCAGCACCTTCAGCTTCTCTGACCAGCTTAGCTTGGACTTAGGAGAAGAAGTTCCGATGGTGGCGATTGAAAAGACTGACAAGTGGCTCGCAGCCAAATCCGCTACAAAGCGGTCGCTACACATGAGGCACAGGTGAAATATGATCAGGTACACCCAGCTCAGCCAGCCAACTACATGCAGCCCGACCTTTGTCGACTGCAAGCACAGACCTCCAAAGAGCACGTCCTTTAACGTGTCGAAGGAGTCAGATACGAAAGGGCAAACGCCGGAGAACATCGCCTCTGCAAAGGCCGTCGGGGGGTATCCTCGTCCGGATTCCAGGACGAACGCTGCCACTGAGGCCTGCGCAAGCATCCACAAGCACGCGGCTGAGAGGAGTAGCACGTAGGACTCCCATAGCAACCCCGTCTCCTTCGACAAGGTGCTGTCGGCAATGCCCGCCACTGTGACGCCCATGCAAAGACCAACTGTGCAGGAGAAGACGGCCAGAACCTGGCGGAATCTGCGCTGTGACGACACTGGGACGGGTGATGGTGCGCTCTGCTGGGTGGAAGGCATGGTAAGGTGCCCGTCGCTGATGCCGGCGCCGGTAGTTGTGGCACCCACAGGGTCGGGCTCCAGCCTGGCGCGCTCGGGTGGAGTTCTCCGGAAGCTCCGCCACGTGGCGATCTGCAGGATGGCCGTTCCAAGCACGAGCGTGGAGCCAGCGATGCCCGCCAGCACGGGCAGGTGCTCCTGGGCACGGCGGTCAATGCCTACCATCTGCAGGACGTCATCCACATGGCTCTCAGTGGCGTTGCTGCTGTTCATCCGGCAAAGAAGGAAGGGGGGAAAACTCTCACCTTTGGGCGAGGCCCCCTTTGGTGAAACCTTTGGGTTGCGTCCTCCTTTTTGGGCCTAGAAGTGGGCTTTTCAGCGCGGCATGCAGGTCTCGGCGAAATCAGAACCGAAATCTTCTGCTGCCTTCTGCCTGCATCCTGCATCTGCTGTTACTTTGGCTTGTGCTTGAAGCGCCGCGCGCTGTAAATGAAGCTCTTCAGAGTTCGGTCAAGCTGTCGTCCTTGTCTGTGGACCCCCTAAACCCTAAACCCTAAACCCAAAAGGGTCCCAAATCGAGCTAGTTGATTTTGGGACGCCCTGCGGAGCACATGATGGCTTCCGAGCAAAGAGGTCCCCCCCTTCAAGGCCAAGCACCCACAACCCCACACAATTGAAGGTTTTGCATGGGATTCAGGGTCTTTAGGGCTTCTATCGGGTTTAGGGTTAAGACGGTTAAGACGGTTTAAGCTTAGGGTTTAGGGTTTAGAGTTTGGGGTTTACGGAGAATAGGGCATAAAGCTCCACACACGCGCGCGCACGACCCAACAAAAACCCTTGTTGCAATCTTGGGGCTCCGGCGATGAAGTATGCTGCGGCCGGGGTCGGCGGGACTCATCATGGAGGGCCCTACTCAAATACACTACCGACCCCCAACACGAGGGAGCCTAACGGGGCCGAACAAGAAGAGGGTGTTGGGTTCTTCGTGAGCTTGGGAAGAAGCAAGTCGGCCGAAATCAGCTCTTCCACCCTCACAGGAATGCTGCGTTGCCTGGAAACCAACTTCATGACAACTTCAACCCAAATAGTTCCCACGGTATTCTATCAGATGACAGGGATGCCGAGTCGTGGTGAGCCGCAAAGCTGCGCGAAGTCTTCCCGATTGCCAGGCTCCGCCCTGCATCTAGCAGATGTCATGATCATAGGCGAGACGTGGGGAAAATGCAGAGTCCTCCAGAAGAGAAGCCTAAGGGTCCATGTACCTATATAGGGAGTACTTGGGCCTTAGAGTACCTCCTATACAGGGACTTTGGGGCCCAAGTATTCCCCCATTTAGGTACCATGGACCCTTAGGGGAAGCCTAAACAAACCTATGACCCTAAACCCTAAACCCTAAACCCTAAACCCTATACCCTAGACTATGAACCCTCCAAATAGCCTGGGAACTGAAGGCATGACGCCCTTGTTCCTCAAAGTTGCTATGCAAAGTATGCAGAAAAAAGGGGCTTGTAGGGTTTTTGGGGTTTTGGTGCTAATATATATATATGGGCATGTTTTAAGGAGGGGACGTGTTGGGGTAAAACCCCTCCCTATTTGGGGAAAAGAAACACAATGCAAACCTTTAATACACTTAAGTTCTAGGGACTGCTGATGTGTTTTGAAGCAAACTTGCACGGCACCCGCAGGTCAAACAGCAGTCCTCAGACGGTCCATACACCTATACAAACCCTATAAGCCCAAAAGGCCCTATAACCTATAAACCCTATCAACCCTCTAAACCCGCTAAACCCTAAAACCCTCAAAAGCCCTAAACAAAAACCCAAAACCCTAAAACCGTAAAAACCCTATAAACCCCATAAACCCTTCAGGGTTGCAGCTTAAAGCTTCCGAGGTCTTCCGATTTTCTCGCGGGAAGGCCAAAGGCCCAAGGTGAGGTGCCGCGCGTCTTGCTGACACTGCCCCGAGACGCCAGGGTGCATGAAAAGAGCACGCGATATTCGAACAGCAATAAGAATAGTAACAACCATAACGGCGCTAACAGTCATAATATACATGAAGTATATATATATATATATATATGCATGTACATATATATATATCAGAAGAATGATTAATATATATATATATATATCTGTCAAAGATAGGGTCAATCTAAAGCTAACTGAAAAGCTGGGACACTCCGCACTTTTCCTGGGTTCGCTGCGGTGTGTGTCCTTGTTCGAGCCTGTCGTCGACAAGACGTTCCGAGGCTCTGGTGTGCATTCCACATGCACCTGGTGCACAGCTTCCTGTACTGCGTAGATGTTTAACACCCCGCCTTCGAAGCTGGTGAAAGTCGTTCCTAGACTAAGCTAGCTTCGACTGTCGTGGGCTAAGTTGATTACTCGGATCATTTTCCTTTAGTCAACAAAAGCGAAAACAAAGTTCCTGAAAGTTGCCAGTAGAACGGATACTCCATCCTTTGTTCTGGCTTCCTTCTCATCTTGAAACTCACTCCTCACTGCTCGACTGAGCGCTGCTGATCCTTCCTCTGCTTTTCCTTGCTTCTCTTCTCCTTCGCTTCTTTTCCTTCCTTCATCCTTTCACTTGCTTCTCCTGGTCCTTGCAGATCCTTCCTCCATCTTCATCTTCGCTGTCCTTGATCCACAAGTTCTGGTTCACGTCGTAGTAGAGCCATGCCTTTGTGGCCTGCACCCATTTCCACTGGAAATCTGATCCTTCGTAAGGAAAGATCGCATACAGTTCCTGAGCTCCTTCACTTCCTCCAACTCTGAATTGGCTTCGATCCTGTGGGCCAATCGGCTTGTCCTTCTTCTTTCCTTCTCCTGTGCTTCCTTCACTGTCTGTGGCCTTCTTGAGCTCTTCCTGAAGCGAGATGATCTTCCTTTTGTCTGAGGCTTGCTGTTCCTTCATTCCTCTGACCAACTCACGAAGCTGGGCCATCTCAATCCTCAAACTTTCATTTTCATCTTCTTTTCCTTCTCTTGTTGCTGCCTCTTGCTTCTTCCTCTCTGCTTCTGCTGCTGCTGCCTCTCGTCTCTTCCTTTCTGCTTCTGCCGCTGCTGCTGCCTCTCGTCTCTTCCTGTCCTTTTCCTCTGCTGCTGCTGCTGCCTGCCTTTTCTTCCTTTCCTCTTCTGCTGCGGCTTCCTGCTTCTTCCTTTCTTCTTCTGCTGTGGCTTCCTGTCTTTTCCTTTCCTCTTCTGCTTCTTCCTTCTCCTTCCTGGCTTTCTCCTCGGCTTTCCTCTTCCTGATTCTTTCTCGCCTTTCGCGTTCCTTCTGCCACTTCTTCTCATCCTTCTCTACCTGCTTCTCTGCTTCCTGCGTGGCTCCTTCTTCCTGTGGTGTAACTCCTGCTGCTTCAGCGACTGCTGCGCTTGCCTGCTTGTCAGAGCTGCTGCTCGCTCCTGTGGCTGTGTTCTTGGTGCTTCCTTTTCCTGGTCCTTTTCCTTTTCCTTCCTTTCCTTTCTGGTACTTGTAGACGTAGTCGACGCCAACTTCGACCTTCTCGCCCGTGATCCTGTGCTGCTTGTACACCTTGCCATTCTCCACGTAGATCTTGTACTCGGTGTCGTCGTAGGGGTACGCAAAACCTCTTTCCTTTTCCTTCTCCTCTTCTTCTCTTTTCCTCAGCTCCTCATTCACTTTCCTGATCTTCTCTTTCCTCTCCTTTTCCTTCCTCTTTTCCTCCTGCGTTGATGTAGTAGACGCCGACGAAGATCTTGGTGTGGTAGAAATCGATCCTTCTTCTTCTTCTTTACTTCCTTCTTCTCCTCGACCATGTCCTGTTCTTCGTAGCTCTCTTTCCATCTCTGCTCCTCTTTCTTCTTCTTGAAGCTTCCACCAAATCATTCCTTTGATCTCTTCTTCTTCCTTATCGTACTCGGCGATCTTGGTCTCCAAAGCTTCTATCCTTTCCTTCAAGTGCCTGAGCAACTCCACATCTCGCAGGTGTTGGTCCTCAATCTGTTCCTTGAGGCTTGCCTGTTCGCGACGCTGTTCTCTGAGCAACACGTTCGTAGTTCCTTGGGCTTCTTTCAACTGGTTCAACTGAGAGGTGAGCTCTCTGAACCAGCGTTCCTTCTCGGAGGCACTCGGTTCCATAGCTGCTACTTCCTTCTCTACAGCTACTGTCTCTTCCTTTTCAGGGTTCCTAAAACAGAGGTCCTTCACTCGAGGCATCGAGCTGCAAATGTTTCCTACTTCAAGCTGTTCCTGCAATCCTAATGCACATGCACTCGTGTCACTGCACATGCCGACATGTTCCTGCACAGTTCCTACACATGTACTGCACGACTGCAAAAGACATGTTCCTGAAGCTACTTCAACCTTTGAGCAACCTTCCAAACTTCCTGAAAGCAAAGAGCACAACAAAGCTGCAAATGCGAAGTTTCCTTTGGACTTGATTCTCTTGACTGTGGCCTTAGCTTGTTCCTGCTGTCGATGTTCTTGAAGCTCTTCAATTCCTACTGGTTGGTTTTGTTCGTCCTTGAAGCCTAGCCAATGCATCAACAACTTAATGCGTTTTCCTGAAAGCGGCTTAGTTCCTATATCAGCAGTGTTATCCCTGGTACCTACCGGGTGGACACGAAGAATTCCTTGTTTGTGGAGGTCCTGGAGAAAGAGGGTCCTAATCTGCAAATGTTTCACTCTTCCTACTCCCTGCCTGGTAATGATACCACGAGCAGCGGAAGAATCTAGATGCAAATGCACTACGCACTTCCTACAGGTGAGGAATTCTATCGCTTCCTTGAGCAACAAAGAGTCACTAGCTGAACTAGCTGCAGCGTAATATTCTGCCTCTCCAGAAGACAGAGAAATACTCCTTTGGGTCCTAGAGAATGCATAGATCAGTTGAGAATCCAGAAACACAGTTCCTGAACTTGTGCTGCGACGACTGTCTTTCTGTCCTGCCCAATCTGAATCGGAGTATACCTCCAACAAGTGATGTTCCTTGGGTTTGACTTGGGAAAAGTCATAGGTTCCGTTACGAATGCTCTCGTTGAGGTTTGACATTCCTCGAGGTGTTTTCCTATACGTGCAATGGTAACCATCTGTCTTTGTCATGTACTGCACAACATGAATCAACTGCTTCTTAGCTGCAAATGTTGGCAATGACATCTTGGACGCTAAACCTCTTACTGCGAACTGCAGATCCGGCCTGTCCTGACAAACATATAGGAGGATTCCTACACACTTCCTAAACGAAGCTGCTTGTTCCTGGTCAAGAGGGTTTGTGTTGTCTACTGCCTGGCTCTCCTGTGTGCACGGCGTCGGCTTTGATGCCTTTCCTGTCAACTTGAGTTCTTCACGAAGTTTTCCAAGATACTTTGGGTCACTGTGAATGTGAAGTTCATGATTGTGATACGAGTACTTCCTTTTGAGAAATCTCACCGTCTGAAGCGACTCGCCAATAGCAAGTTCCTGCGCGGTAAGAAACGGTCCTTCAATCTTCAGCTCGTACACTCGTCCTAGACTCTTTAGTACAGGGTCGACATGATGACTCTTTCCTGCTGCTTGAATGTCATCAACATGAACCACAAGAATGCTTTTCCTTGAGTCTCGAAACAGAGTTGGACAAGCTACACTTCTCTCAAAGTCTTGTTCCTTAAGCGAATCACTAAAATGATCCGACCAAAGCAAAGCTGCGTCTCTTTGTCCTGGCAACACTCGGAGCAAGAGTAGTCCTTCCTGAAGACAAGAGGGATCAGTGTCCTGAAACAGCTCCACATATTCCTTCGGGAATTCACACGCCGTTCTAGTCCTTTGGGGTACTTGCAAAAACGCATCTTTGACGTCAATGCTGTAGACTGAAAACTCTTCCTGAAGAGCAATCACGGGGACTAACCTTGTGAGGCTTGCTGACGTGGCTGGTGAGAACACATCGCTTCTGTGTTCAGTTCCTTTAAATTCACGAGCCACTAGCCTAGCCCGTCTTTTCCAAGACCCTGACCTGAACCGCCAATCGAACACGAATTTGGTTGTGAGCCATTTTATGGGTTCCTGTTCGATCTCTTCTCTCTCATTCTCTCCATCGTCTCTCTTGTGCCAACCAAGTTCCTCCAGCGGTTTCCTAGCCAGTGCCTGCATTCCTGAAAGTCTCTCCATCTCGGTGATCATGGCCTCTCTGTCCTTGGTCTTGAGCTTTTCATCTGAAAGCTCTGGTGGTCCTGCGTCCTCATCGTTGAAAACTCTCTCTCTCTCTCTCCTCTTCGTCTTCTTCTTCTTCATCTCCTATATCTGAGTATGTGTCCTCCCAACAGATGTCGTCAAGTCCTGGCTCAGGGAGAGGTTCGTCGTTGTGCTCAAACACGCGTCCTGCGTTAAACGGTGGAAATTTCCTCTTCGGCGACTCGTCGGTCCTTGGGATTTTGGACGAAGTTCCTACGTCTTCATACTCATGCTTTCTGACTGCTGCCGGTGCTCTAGGCAACAAAAGTTCACTGCCTTGACTCTCTTGCATGACCTCTTGATCAGTGCTCATGCTGTCACTACCACGACCACGGCTTATCTGCGACGTTGGTGTGACATCACTACCTGCTTCATCGGATCCTGGTCCTCTGTTTTGCAGATGACTCAGTTGACTTGTAGGCGTTGCATCACTGCCTGCCTCATCAGGTCCTGGGTCTATCCACTCAGGTGCTGCAGGTTCTGCTTGCAGTTGTTCTTGTTCCTTTGCCTTCTTTGCCATTGCATGAAGGTTCGTGTTTCTTGGGGTGACTGTTCCTAACGGTTTTGGTGTACTCGCCCCGCCTGCGATGACAGGTGTCTGTATTCCAGGAGTAATGGCTCCAATGCCATGTTGATCTCCTAGAGGCTCCACCACTGTCACAGGCGCTGGTGTTCCTGAGGGGCCTGGTAGGTTCTTCCTAGGAACTACGCGAGTTGTGAGCGTTGTGTGCTTCACTTCCCAAGTGTGGATTCCTACACTAGTTCGTGCTTCCAGGTCAAAATGATGGGGGCATCTCTTCACAGATCTACTGGTCTTGATGCCATCCATGTGCCACGTAATGAAGAGGTTGTTGTCAGTCTTTCCTAAGAAAACTCCTCTCAGCCATTGAGGGTCACCTTTCTTGACATTGACGCCAGTCCTGTTCGCCAAGACCATCAAACTCTCACCAAACTGGCAAAGTGTTCCTTCATAAGGTCTTCCTGCAACAAACTCATAAGGTGTCATACCAGTAGCACTGTGTCTGTGGTACCTATTCAGAATCCAAGCTGCATGCCTGAATGCCCAACTGAACAAGGGGTGAGTATGTGCTATCAACACCTTTGCCTGTTCCTGCAAACCTTGAATCAACGTGAGGGCTTGCCTACGCACAGTTTGAATTGCACGCTCTGCCATGCCATTGGTTTCCTTCTGGCCTGAAACTGCATCTTGAAGGGTTGTTCCTAGTCCTAGAGCTGACCTTTGTTTCAGGATGATCTGCTTGAGCTTCTTCATGGTTCCTTCATTGTCTGCCTTCAAGTTGATAGTCTGGTACTGAAGTTGAGTGCTCATGTACGTAACGCCTTCGCCAATGTGCTCGATCAAACCTTTTCCTTTGGTTGAAGTTGGAATGCAAGCAATGCTCCTACTCCAAGAGTCAATGCAAACCAAGCTGACTGCCGTCGGGGCTTCATCATGACTTGTTCCTGTAAAACAGAAATCCATACACAATGTGGGTCTAGACGATCGTTCCTTCTCAGGGCTTTGAGTTGGATGTGGCGACTCTTTTCCTTTGCACGCAACGCATACTGGACACCAAGTGGCATACGGTAAATGTGTCAAATTGTGTACCTCAACTTCTTCAGGTTTGGGCATGACTTGGTCCTTGAGCGGTTGTGGAATGGCAGATTCCTGGTACTTCTTCTGAGCAGTGTTGAGTCCTAACCGTCTCTCATCTTCCATGATCTTCCTACTGAGCCTTCTAAGGAGGTCCTGTTTTGAGCCATTCTTAGACACTCCAAGTTCTGTACACAATTCCTTGAGGATCTTCAGGCTGTTCTGCTGGTTGTACTCATGTCCATCATAAATGAACGTAAGTTCTCCATGAAGTTCATACCTGTGTGCAGGGGCCTGTGGTTCCTGTTCGTCAATCTCCATGCTTTCATTCTCCGGGACTGTTTTGAGCCTTTGTTCCTGTTGTTGGGCCTTTGAACCATCTACTGGGTAGACCAACCTGAACTTAGACTGTCCTGTCCATGATCTCACTCCGAAAGGTGATGAGAACTCGTCATACTCATCTGCAACCCATGGCATCTTGTCCTCAAAGAACTCATGGTTCACTGGGTCCTCTCCGTAGGTGGATCTCTCGTTCTGGAGGTTCTCACGCTCTACGGGAATGTCCTTCAAGTCGAGCGGATGAAAACGTGTCTTCCTGGGCGTGTGGTGGTACCTGATCAGTTCAGTTCCATCCTTGCTAAGAGACCACTTATCATCAGTGTACTCTTCAAATGTACGTCTGTCTTCCGCTTTCTTGGGTGTTCCTATGAGGTAAGGAGGAAATGCCTTGGACGAGATCAAGGTCAATACCTCAAAGTTCTGGCTCTCATCATAGATGTGGCCAAAAGGTTCTTCTAGCTCTTCATACCTTTCGTTGTAGTGCAAGAGCTGCCAGCCTTCGGTGTCTCTAACCAAAACAGCTCTGAAAGGATGTTTTCC
>CAJNDS010001242.1:0-27003 GCA_905221605.1 Symbiodinium natans | reverse complement strand
CCGACCCAATTAGGGAGGGGAATGCAAGGCTCCTTGGCTGCATTTACACAGGCCCTGATCACATCCCGACCCAATTAGGGAGGGGAATGCCAAGGCTCCTTGCCTGCATGCAAACAGGCCCTGGTCACATCCCGACCCAATTAGGGAGGGGAATGCAAGGCTCCTTGGCTGCATTTACACAAACCCTGATCACATCCTGACCCATTTAGGGAGGGCAAGGCAAGGCTCCCTGGCTGCATTTACACAGGCCCTGGGAGGGGAATGCAAGGCTCCTTGGCTGCATTTACACAGGCCCTGATCACATCCCGACCAAATTAGGGAGAATCACAAGGCTCCTTGGCTGCATTTACACAGGTCTTGATCACATCCCGACCCAATTAGGGAGGTGAATACAAAGGCTCCTTGGCTGCATTTACACAGCCCCTGATCACATCCCGACCCAATTCGGGAGGGGAACGCAAGGCTCCTTGGCTGCATTTACACAGGCCCTGATCACATCCTGACCCAATTAGGGAGAGAAACACAAGGCACCAGGAAGATGGCACTGTCCTGGTGGAAGGAGTGCAGGGCAAGACCGCTTCCCCAGCTCGTCTAGACTGCTTGCACAAAGCCTTGCAAGAGCTGAAAGCGCAGCACCGCCTCTACCGGGCAAACCCAGCAGTGGAGGGAGCCTTAACAAGAATGGAAATCATCCTCGCTGGAAAAGTGCAGCCGTGTACAAGCGCAGCGGCAACGACAGACCGCGAAACCTCCCAAGGGCGCCAAACGGGGGAGTCCGGTGGCTCACACTCCTCGGCCTTGGGGGCGAAGCGCAGCACTCGGAAAACGCAGCGGCCTCTGTCGAAACAATGGAAGAGAAGGAAGACAGGCTAGAGATGACGTACCTGATCCCCAAAGAGCTGAAAGCCCCCAGAGCGGACACTGTGGAGCTGCAGAAAATCCGAAGCACTTCGGAGCTCACGGACGACATGGACGTGAAGTTCTTCCCACACCTGTTTTCCACGGGCACAGGCGGATGGCAGAATGGATATGGAAGCTTCTCCCAATACGCTCGCAAGCTCTCGGGCAACATCAACGTGAGGATCGGCAACCAGCAGGCTCCAGGCGGGAAGACCAAGTACCAAGAGGGCAAAGGTCAGGTGTTTACAGCCATGAGGGACATCCCAAAAAGCACCTGAGATTGCTTATCACTGAGCATTCTTTAGAGAAGAGAGCGCAGCGCAAGGCTCCTTGGCTGCATTTACCGGCCCTGATCACATCCCGACCGAACTAGGCAGGGGAACACAAGCCTCTGTGCCTGCATTTACAGGCCCTGATCACATCCCGACCCAATTAGGGAGGGGAATGCAAGGCTCCTTGGCTGCATCTGCACAGGTCCTGCTCACACCCTGAAGGGAACACAAGGCTCCTTGGCTTCATACACAGGCCCTGATCACATCCCTACCCAATTAGGGAGGCCAAGGCTCCTTGGCTGCGTTCACGCAGGCCCTGATCACATCCGCCCCAGTCAGGGAGGGAATGCAAGGCTCCTTGGCTGCATTTACACAGGCCCTGATCACATCCTGACCCAGTTAGGGAAGGGAACGCAAAGGCTCCTTGGGAGCAGTTACAAAGGCCCTGATCACATCCCGACCCAATTAAAGGCAAATACAAGGCTCTTTGGCTGCATTCACACAGGCCCTGATCACATCCCGACCCAATTAAGGAGGCAAATACCTTGACTGCATTCACACAGGCCCTGATCACATCCTGACCAAGGCTCCTTGGCTGCATTTACCGGCCCTGATCACATCCCGACCCAACTAGGGAGGGGAACGCAAGGCTCTGTGCCTGCATTTACAGGCACTGATCACATCCCGACCCAACTAGAGAGGGGAATGCAGGGCTACCTTGGTTGCGCGGCCCTGATCACATCCCGACCCAATTAGGGAAGGGAACACGCTGCATTCTGATCACATCTACATGGAAAGGCCTTGAAAAAAAAGCTGGAAATCCTTATCCTGTCTTCAAATAGCTGGAAATCCTGGTGCTTTTTTTGCGAAGGAGAACTACCTGGAAATGCCTTCAAAGAGCTGGAAATCCTTATCCTGGTGCATTTTATGAAGGAGAATTATTTGGAAAGGCCTTCAAAGAGCTGGAAATCCTTATCCTGGTGCATTTCATGAAGGAGAACTACCTGGAAAGGCCTTCTTGGTGCATTTCACGAGGGAGAACTACCTGGAAAGGCCTCTTATCCTGGTGCAATTTATGAAGGAAAACTGCCAGGATCGCCAACAAATTAAGGAGAATCCCGGGCGACTCGGCTGCACATCCCAGCTGGAAAGCTTATCGTCAACCAATTAAGGAGAATCCCAGGCGACTCGGCTGCAAAGCTAGAAAGCGTATCGCCAACCAATTAAGGAGAATCCCAGGCGACTCGGCTGCAAATCCCAGCTGGAAAGCTTATCGCCAACCAATTAAGGAGAATCCCGGGCGACTCGGCTGCAAAGCTGGAAAGCTTATCGCCAACCAATTAAGGAGAATCCCGGGCGACTCGGCTGCAAATCCCAGCTGGAAAGCTTATCGCCAACCAATTGAGGAGAATCCCGGGCGACTCGGCTGCAAAGCTGAAAAGATTATCGCCAACCAATTACGGAGAATCCCAGGCGACTCGGCTGCAAAGCTAGAAAGCTTATCGCCAACCAATTAAGGAGAATCCCAGGCGACTCGGCTGCAAAGCTGGAAAGCTTATCGCCAACCAATTAAGGAGAATCCCGTGCGACTCGGCTGCAAATCCCAGCTGGAAAGCTTATCGCCAACCAATTAAGGAGAATCCCGGGCGACTCGGCTGCAAAGCTGGAAAGCTTATCGCCAACCAATTAAGGAGAATCCCAGGCGACTCGGCTGCAAATCCCAGCTGGAAAGCTTATCGCCAACCAGTTAAGGAGAATCCCGGGCGACTCGGCTGCAAAGCTGGAAAGCTTATCGCCAACCAATTAAGGAGAATCTCGGGCGACTCGGCTGCAAATCCCAGCTGGAAAGCTTATCGCCAACCAATTAAGGAGAATCCCGGGCGACTCGGCTGCAAAGCTGGAAAGCTGATCGCCAACCAATTAAGGAGAATCCCGGGCGACTCGGCTGCAAAGCTGGAAAGCTTATCGCCAACCAATTAAGGAAAATCCCGGGCGACTCGGCTGCAAAGCTGGAAAGCTTATCGCCAACCAATTAAGGAGAATCCCAGGCGACTCGGCTGCAAATCTCAGCTGGAAAGTTTCTCGCCAACCAATTAAGGAGAATCCCGGGCGACTCGGCTGCAAATCTCAGCTGGAAAGCTTATCGCCAACCAATTAAGAAGAATCCCAGGCGACTCGGCTGCAAATCTCAGCTGGAAAGCTTATCGCCAACCAATTAAGGAGAATCCCGGGCGACTCGGCTGCAAACCTCAGCTGGAAAGCTTATCGCCAACCAATGAAGAGAATCCCAGGCGACTCGGCTGCAAATCCCAGCTGGAAAGCTTCTCGCCAACCAATTAAGGAGAATCCCAGGCGACTCGGCTGCAAATCCCAGCTGGTAAGCTTATCGCCAACCAATTAAGGAGAATCCCGGGCGACTCGGCTGCAAAGCTGCTTCCAAGAGCTGGAAATCCTTATCCTGGTGCATTTTATGAAGGAGAACTACCTGGCAAGGCCTTCCAAGAGCTGGAAATCCTTATCCTGGTGCATTTTATGAAGGAGAACTACCTGACAGCCTTCCAAGAGCTGGAAATCCTTATCCTGGTGCATTTTATGAAGGAGAACTACCTGGCAAGGCCTTCCAAGAGCTGGAAATCCTTATCCTGGTACATTTTATGAAGGAGAACTAGCAACGCCTTCCAAGAGCTGGAAATCCTTATCCTGGTGCATTTTATGAAGGAGAACTACCTGGCAAGGCCTTCCAAGAGCTGGAAATCCTTATCCTGGTGCATTTTATGAAGGAGAACTACCTGGCAAGGCCTTCCAGAGCGGAAATCCTTATCCCGGTGCATTTTCTGGGAGAACTACCTGGCAAGGCCTTCCAAGAGCTGGAAATCCTTATCCTGGTGCATTTTATGAAGGAGAACGACCTGGCAAGGCCTTCCAAGAACTGGAAATCCTTATTCTGGTGCATTTTATGAAGGAGAACTAACTGGCAAGGCCTTCCAAGAGCTGGAAATCCTTATCCTGGTTCATTTTATGAAGGAGAACTACCTGGAAAGGCTCTTATCCTGGTGCATTTTATGAAGGAGAACTACCTGGAAAGGCCTTCCGCGAGCTGGAAATCCTTATCCTGGTGCATTTTATGAAGGAGAACCACCTGGTAAGGCCTTCTGCGAGCTGGAAATCCTCATCCTGGTGCATTTTATGAAAGAGAACTACCTGGAAATGCCTTCCGCGAGCTGGAAATCCTTATCCTGGTGCATTTTATGAAGGAGAACTACCTGGAAAGGCTTTACGCGAGCTGGAAATCCTTATCCTGGTGCTTTTTTCTGAAGAAGAACTACTTGGAAAGGCCTTCCGCGAGCTGGAAATGCTTATCCTGGTGCATTTTATGAAGGAGAACTACCTGGAAAGGCCTTCCAAGAGCTGGAAATCCTTATCCTAGTGCATTTTATGAAGGATAACTACCTGGAAAGGGAAATCCTTATCCTGGTGCATTTTATGAAGGAGAACTACCTGGAAAGGCCTTCCGCAAGCTGGAAATCCTTATCCTGGTGCATTTTATGAAGGAGAACTACCTGGAAAGGCCTTCTGCGAGCTGGAAATCGTTATCCTGGTGCATTTTATGAAGGAGAACTACCTGGAAATGCCTTCCGCGAGCTGGAAATCCTTATCCTGGTGCATTTTATGAAGGAGAACTACCTGGAAAGGCTTTCCGCGAGCTGGAAATCCTTATCCTGGTGCTTTTTTCTGAAGAAGAACTACTTGGAAAGGCCTTCCGCGAGATGGAAATGCTTATCCTGGTGCATTTTATGAAGGAGAACTACCTGGAAAAGCCTTCCGCGAGCTGGAAATCCTTATCCGGTGCATTTTATGAAGGAGAACTACCTGGAAAGGCCTTCCAAGAGCTGGAAATCCTTATCCTGGTGCATTTTATGAAGGAGAACTACCTGGAAAGGCCTTCCGCGACCTGGAAATCCTTATCCGGTGCATTTTATGAAGGAGAACTACCTGGAAAGGCCTTCCGCGAGCTGGAAATCCTTATCCTGGTGCATTTTATGAAAGAGCTACCTGGAAAGGCCTTCTGCGAGCTGGAAAAGGCAAGGCCTTCCAAGAGCTGGAAATCCTTATCCTGGTGCATTTTATGAAGGAGAACTACCTGGCAAGGCCTTCCAAGAACTGGAAATCCTTATTCTGGTGCATTTTATGAAGGAGAACTACCTGGCAAGGCCTTCCAAGAGCTGGAAATCCTTATCCTGGTGCATTTATGAAGGAGAACTACCTGGCAAGGCCTTCCAAGAGCTGGAAATCCTTATCCTGGTGCATTCTATGAAAGAGAACTACCTGGCAAGGCCTTCCAAGAGCTGGAAACCCTTACGCTGGTGCATTTTATGAAGGAGAACCACGTTTGCTTGTCCTCAACCTGAATGGGGGCCATGTGCCAGGTGCTTATGCTCAACCAGAATGGGGTGCAGCCGAGTCGCTTCAGTCAACACAAAGTCCTGACACCAGCAATTCCTGTTTGCTTGCCTCAACCTGAATAGGGGCCAGCGTTTACCGCTCACACCGTGCGCTTTGGCTCAATATGAACAGCCTTAAGTCTTCATCCACAGCCATTTCGGGCGCAAGCCTCTGTCACCGCAAAAGGTCTTGAGAGCATTTTCGCATCCCTTGTTTCTCAGCTCAACTGATGCGAGTTGCAATGGCCAACCGCTGCGGCTGTTGGGGGGCCTGAACTGCGAGCTGAAGTGGGACGGTGGCCCGATCGCAAATTTGCGGACCATGGCCGGCCACGTCGCAGGCTCTGTGCGCTGGACAGCTGCTGGGCTGAATGAACCGGAAGCCCACAAATACCGTATTGCCATGCTGTTTCGACCTGTGAGCTTCTAGGCCCTTCAGAACGTCACGGTCGGCGACGTCATCTCAGCCATGGGATCTGAAGCCCATAGTCACGAAGCACTGTCGCGGCAGACGCATCTGGCAATCCTGATCAACGGACGATGGCAGCCAGAAGAGCAGCCAGTGGCCGGACCGTTTCTTCTCTTAGAAAAGCTGCCGCGATGCAGGCTACGGCACAAGCAGTCGCTGGCAGAACATCTGTTTCACGCCAATCTTCATTCGCTCTGACTCTCAAAATTCCACAGAAACGGCCGGTCATGGGCTACTCGCTTCTTCTGTGCATTGTTGAGCCATGTTGCACCTCTTTCTTGAGCTTGTGAGAAGGTAGGGACGGCCGAGCCTTCCCGTGCTTTTTGTTGCTTGTGCAGCGCGCTTGGGCTCAATTCGAATCGTTTTAAAGTCTTCATCCGTGTCCCGCTGCGGCCAGGCAACCATTGGGGTACAAATCTCAATCGTCGCAGCTGTTCGTTTCGTTTTTGGAACATGGCCGCTGTCTTGTTTCTCATGTCGACTGGTGCGACAGCATGCTCGAAGACACGTGCGAGGACTTGGAGAGCAGAGACCACTCGATTCGCGACTCCGAACAGGCGGACTTCGAGGACGGGTTCGACGACTGGGACTGGGTCGACAGTGAGATGCAGCGCGAAGCCGAGGAAGATGCGCGTGAGAGAGTACAGTGGAGCAAAGAAATGGAAATCCAGAATGAATACCGCCAGCGTCTCGCCAACATGACGGTGAAGTACCTGAACATGCAAGGTAGCGAAACCCACACCTCGAAGCCTTATCCACTCTGCCATGTCGAACCGTGCGAGTCTTTCCGGGAAGCCTGGCTGCACACTTTGCACGAAGGAAACAGCCCAGATCGCCGTCTCTCCCTGCGCCAACTACGTCTCAGACGACAAGAAATTAAGAAGCCTATCCCGGCGGAAACGCTGCAATATCGCAGCGCCAGGGAAGTCTTGCTTCACGATTTGGACAGCGGTCCTGCAGGACCCATCCCCCTCGACACCACGAAGCTGGTCTTGGGCGGGGGCGTGATCACAGACACCTGGAGCTGGCGTGAACTGTTGGGTCACAGCTTGAGCAACGACGTCGTGCACGTGCAAGTTGTCTACATCTCAGAGAAAGCCACAGGCCCGTAGAGCTGCCCATGTGAGTACGTTATGTCTCAGCAAGACAAGCCTGCAGAGCTCCAGTGTGTGCCACGAGAAAGAAACTGAGCAGCGAGCAAAGGCAGGACAGCTTTGTAAGTGCTCGAGCATGGCTTCTCAAGTTGCTTCACTGAGCCTGCTGCAGTGTTTCGGATACAGCCCCTAGGTGCAAAATCTGAGGATTCAGGATTCGTTGCCATGGCCCCTTGTCATCGGTGCGGCTTCGGGACAAGGAGCGGCAGAGGACAGGGATGGTGCAGCAATCCGCAGTGCCGCCAAGCCGAAAAAGAGGAGTGCCTGGCCCAGAAGAGCGCAGAGAAAATTGTTTGGCAGCAACAACGGGCAGCGCAGGGAGCGGGCAGTCGTGGACCCTTGCGCGAAGAGAACAGCAGAAAGGCAGAGCGCCGACAGCTGCATGAGGAAAGGGCGCGGGCAAAGGCAGAGGAGGAAGCAGGCGGCCGTGGACCTTTGCGTGAAGAAGACAGCAAAGAAGCAGAGCGCCGACAGCTGCGTGAGGCAAGGGCGCGGGCAAAGGCAGAGGAGGAAGCGGGCGGCCGTGGACCTTTGCGGGAAGAAGACAGCAAAGAAGCAGAGCGCCGACAGCTGCATGAGGCAAGGGAGCGGGCAAAGGCAGAGGAGGAAGCGGGCGGCCGTGGACCTTTGCGGGAAGAAGACGGCAAAAGGGAAGAGCGCCGACAGCTGCGTGAGGCAAGGGCACGGGCAAAGGCAGAGGAGGAAGCGGGCGGCCGTGGACCTTTGCGGGAAGAAGACAGCAAAGAAGCAGAGCGCCGACAGCTGCGTGAGGCAAGGGAGCGGGCAAAGGCAGAGGAGGAAGCGGGCGGCCGTGGACCTTTGCGGGAAGAAGACGGCAAAGGGGAAGAGCGCCGACAGCTGCGTGAGGCAAGGGCGCGGGCAAAGTCAGAGGAGGAAGCGGGCGGCCGTGGACCTTTGCGGGAAGAAGACAGCAAAGAAGCAGAGCGCCGACAGCTGCGTGAGGCAAGGGAGCGGGCAAAGGCAGAGGAGGGAGTGGGCGGCCGAGGGCCCAGGCCCATCGCCTCGGAGATTCAGCAGCAGGGCTACCCTTTTCCAGACGAGGACACCTTGACCCAGGAGCAGGCACAAGCCCATTACTTGGCTTTTGCGCGGAGCTGGAGTAGATTTGGCCTTTCTCGCGTGTGCCAGAAGTGCCAGACTCTAACACCAGGGAGGCACTGCAGAACAGCCAAAGGAAGTGGCCAGCTGCTCTGCAGGAATTGCCGCGAGAATCGCACCAAGGTGGTTTTGCCAATCCCGGCCCCCATCCCAGAAGCACTGCAAAGTCTGCAACCCATCGAGAGCATCTCCTCGCCATGGCACGCATCTCGCAGGTCTTGTTGGACAAGCTGCCATCAGGCGGCCCGAGCGCGCAGTGGGGTCGCATGTACGCAGTGCTCATGCAGGATCCTTTCATCTGCGACGTCCTCGAAGGCGCCACTTTGGAAGAAGACGGTACAGTGCTGGTCGAGGGCGTGGACGGCATGACCGCATCACCAGCGCGTTTGGAGCACCTACACGCGGCCTTGCAGGCCTTGAAGGAACTGCACTGCCTCTATCAACGGAGCCCGGCAGTGGACAGAGCTCTGGCGAGAATGGCTGCCATCCTCGCCAACAAGACATCCGCTGCGGCTGCGGTGCCAACAGACCCACTTGCGGGAACAGAAGCAAACCAAGAGATCGAGATGACATACCTGGTGCCGAAGCAATTCCAGGCCCCAAAAGCCGACGTACAAGATTTGCGAAAAGTGCGAGGATCCGCAGACCTCAGCGATGGCATGGATGCAAAATTCTTCCCACACTTGTTTCCCACCGGCACAGGAGGCTGGAAGAACGACAACGGAAGCTTTTCCCAATATGCCCGGAAGCGTCTGCTGAGCCTGGATTCCCGCTTCGAAGCGTCCACGGCCTACATCATGTGGCTGCTGGAGATGCAGACCAAGAAGCGACTTTCCGGAAACATCAACGTCCGGATCGGCAACCAGCGGGTGCCCTACGGCAGTAGCGACTACGAGAACGGTAGCCGTCAGGTGTATGCTGCCTTGCGGGACATGCCTGGCACGCAGCCGTACCTGTACGCCAAGAAGGGAGTGGCGCTCAACATGTACGAGCAGCTTGGCGCTCCCAACTTCTTCATGACACTGTCCTGCCACGCGCGCCAGCCTGCGTTGCTCCTCGCGGCTATCTCGGCACGGCTGCTGCGGCTGCATCCCGACCGCCCTCAGGCAGAACTGGAGCAGCACGCTGCGGAGATCCTATTCCGCTACCAGAATGACAAGAACTTCACTTGGGATGGGTTGTCGCCCAACCAGTTGTGCAACCAGCAGCCGGCAGTGGTAGCGCGACAATTCATGCACCAAGTCTCTCAGCTGATGTGGTGGCTGTCCAGCACGCGCGGTCCGAAAGTCCACCTGCACGAAGATGCTGATCCACAAGATGGAGTCGAGGAGAACGACTGCGAGGACGTGGAGGACGACGCCCAGGCACCCGCCACGGATTTTGCAGGCCTTCATCGCCGCATGCGCAAGGAACGGCCTCCTTTCAAAGTGTTGGACTACATCATTCGCATAGAATGGCAAAAGCGGGGCTACCCCCACGCTCACATCCTGCTTTGGATCGAAGAGTGGGCCAAAGCAACGCAGCAGCCAGACAAGATGGCGCCCGACGGCGAAGACTCCGAACAAGCAGCAGAGACACCGGTTCCAGACTGGTCTGACGAAGAGGCCATGGAGAACTTCATCCCCAAGTGTGCGGAGGACCTCAGCGACAAGTACATCTGCACCAAGTCCCCGAACACGTGGCGCCAATCCCACCGCGTACCACCCAGAGATAGAGAAGTGAACGCAAAGCTGTCCGCAGAGGTGGTGCACAACCACACGCCATATTGCGGCATGTACTCAGAAGGCGCCTGTCGATTTGGATTTCCACATGATGCAGAGCCCCGGACTCGGCGTCGAACATCGCAGGAGCAGTACGCCAACAGCCGCTGGAAGAGCAGCCTTGCGACGAGACGAGTGAAGGGAGACAGCATGATGGGACAGTACAACATTCGAATCTTGAGAAGGTGGAGGGCAAGCATGGACCTGCAGGTCATCTGCGAGCTCACCAGCGCCAGTCGGTACATACTGGGCTACACTTTCAAGTCGGAGGAGGATCGCGAAGCGCAGCGGCGAATGGAAAACATCCTTGCCATCCTAACAAGTCAGAGCGCAGGCGCCGGCCTCGACAATCAGAAGATCTACAAGGCAGCCCACGCGGCGTTGCAGGGCAGGACCACGTCGACCTTCGAGGCATGCCACCTTCTGCTGGGCTTCCCGATCATCGAATTCTCCAGGGACAACGTCTGGGTACAGGTGGGGCCTCCAGACACCTGGACAGTGTGGGTGCCCAAGCATGAGGAACAGGTGGCCTTGCAGCAGCCCACTGACTACCGCAACAAGAAGATGCGCCAAGGTGGGAACCTGCCTGTTGCTCATCACTGGTACCGGGAAATGCAAACCACCTTCGGTGAACATGAGACGACCTTGCCAGTGGAAGGCACGGAGCCGGTTTCCTGTCGGTTTAGTGAAGTCACCTTCCTGGACTTTTGCGCGGCTTTCAAGTACATCGGCGTGCAAGAACCACAGCCTCGCAGGCGCCCTGCAATCGTCGGCTACCAGAACTTCAACCCGGACGAGGAGGCCGAAGCTTTCTACTACTCCAAGTTGCTGCTGCACCTGGTGTGGAAGGAACCTGGAGATTGGCTGTTGGAGCAGGATGCAGGAAGCCATGCAGCAGCGTTCCAGCGCATCGCCCGAGACGTGCGCGGCCACCCAGACTTCCTTCGGTCGAGATGCTTCCCTCAGCTAGATGGCACCGTCGACGCCGCCCGCAAGCTGCAGGCCGTACAAGCGACGATGTACATGAAGGCCAAGATGCATCCGGCAAACCTGCGGGACGGCTGGGCCAACAGCAAGGTTGCCGAGGAGAACTACAAGGATTCCTTGCAAATATTGGAGGCACTGAAGGAGCGGTATGGAGGAGACATCGACTTCCTGGCCCCGGACTCTGTGCCCACCGGAGCTGCCCTCAATGCCTTTGCGCCGGTCGAGGAAGGCGAAGAATCATTCGAGATGTTGACGGTTGAGAACCCCTGCCCGGAGACCACGCGCCAGTGCCAAGCCATGGAGCACATCGTCCAGTCAGTTCTGAGGCAGCCGAACACCAAGGACACGCAGAATACTCAGCGTCTGCACATGCTCCTCCACGGGCCCGGCGGCAGCGGCAAGTCCGTGGTGGTACGCGCAGCAGCTCACGTCCTGCGGCAAAGCAAGAAAGGATGCATCATAGCGGCGCCCACGGGTGTGGCAGCATTCAACATCAACGGTGTCACCCTCCATCAATGTTGCTTGCTCCCCGTAGTGAACCAAAGCCACGGCAAGGCCTGCGACATGCCGCTGCCGGACCGCCAGAAGTTAGCCACTCTCAGAGACATCTGGTCGAAGGTCAGCGTTCTGTTCGTTGACGAGATGAGCTTCATCCCCTCCTGGATGTTGGAGCGTCTGGATCAGCATCTCCGTCTTGCCAGAGATCTGCAAACCCTGCCCTTCGGAGGACTGCACGTCATCTTTGCCGGGGACCTGTATCAGTTGCCTCCACCAAGCGGGCTGCCGGCCTTCGCCAGCCGGCTTTGGCTGCTCTTCCAGCTCTGCGAGTTAGAAGGAAACCAGCGGGCCGCACGCGACCCAGCCTGGGCCGCTCTGCTGGCACGCGTTCGGGTGGGACAGCAGACCGACGCCGACATTGAGGTGCTGCGGAATATGGTGATCAAGAAAGGCAGCAAGAAGCGGCCCGCCCCGAAAGCCGTGAACCTATACGCCACTCGCCAAGCAGTCGCCGAAAGCAACCGCCGCTACAAGGAAGAGCACGTCTTGAACACAGGAGAACAGCTACACGATTGCCCAGCTGTCGACACCAACGTCAAGACCGGTGTGCCGCTGTCTCCAGATGCCGTCTGGGCCGAGCCGGAGAACACGGGTGGCTTGGTAGGCCTGCTGCAGGTGGCCATTGGGCTCCGTGTCATGCTCAGATACAACATCGACGTGCGAGATGGCTTGGTCAATGGCGCCTGTGGCACGGTGGAGCACATTGACACCGAGAAAGCCGGCGGGGAAGTCGAGAGGATCTGGGTTTCTTTCGAGAAGAATGCTGGGGCCACTTGGCGAGCAGAGCACGAAACCTCCTGCGTGGCAATCTCGAGGCGCTCGGCCACGTACCTTGACAGAGACGGCAGCAAGGCATCGAGGCATCAATTCCCGCTCGTTCTCGCCAAAGCCATCTCGATCCACAAGAGCCAGGCAGCTACCTGTAAGGACGGAGCGCATACCCGCCTCGATCACACCATCTTCGCAGAAGGTCAAGCCTACGTCGCCCTGAGCCGCTGCCCCGAACAGGCACTCTGCAGCTTGGAGCTCTTCAACCCCAAGGCTTTGCGGTTCAACGCCAACGCAGAGTGGGCCCTGACCAAGCTGAAGGCGCAGCAAGCCGACCGGGACGGCCCGGATCTCTGGAAGGCGTTGTTCAAGCCGGAGCAGAACAAGGAGTTCTATGAAAGACGACTAGCTGAGATGGGGACGCCCGACTGGAACCGTCTCAAGCCAGACCACGGCGAGCGCATCGAGCGGCCCTGGTGTTGTGCACTATGCGGCACGGAGGCTCCCAACACCAAAGCTGCCATCAAGGCTCATAAGCGCAAGTGCCCGGCCAAGCCACCAGCCAAGACGAACGCCAACGCCTGCGCTCTGACTTGTTAGGATGGCAAGGATGTTTTCCATTCGCCGCTGCGCTTCGCGATCCTCCTCCGACTTGAAAGTGTAGCCCAGTATGTACCGACTGGCGCTGGTGAGCTCGCAGATGACCTGCAGTCCATGCTTGCCCTCCACCTTCTCAAGATTCGAATGTTGTACTGTCCCATCATGCTGTCTCCCTTCACTCGTCTCGTCGCAAGGCTGCTCTTCCAGCGGCTGTTGGCGTACTGCTCCTGCGATGTTCGACGCCGAGTCCGGGGCTCTGCATCATGTGGAAATCCAAATCGACAGGCGCCTTCTGAGTACATGCCGCAATATGGCGTGTGGTTGTGCACCACCTCTGCGGACAGCTTTGCGTTCACTTCTCTATCTCTGGGTGGTACGCGGTGGGATTGGCGCCACGTGTTCGGGGACTTGGTGCAGATGTACTTGTCGCTGAGGTCCTCCGCACACTTGGGGATGAAGTTCTCCATGGCCTCTTCGTCAGACCAGTCTGGAACCGGTGTCTCCGCTGCTTGTTCGGAGTCTTCGCCGTCGGGCGCCATCTTGTCTGGCTGCTGCTTTGCTTTGGCCCACTCTTCGATCCAAAGCAGGATGTGAGCGTGGGGGTAGCCCCGCTTTTGCCATTCTATGCGAATGATGTAGTCCAACACTTTGAAAGGAGGCCGTTCCTTGCGCATGCGGCGATGAAGGCCTGCAAAATCCGTGGCGGGTGCCTGGGCGTCGTCCTCCACGTCCTCGCAGTCGTTCTCCTCGACTCCATCTTGTGGATCAGCATCTTCGTGCAGGTGGACTTTCGGACCGCGCGTGCTGGACAGCCACCACATCAGCTGAGAGACTTGGTGCATGAATTGTCGCGCTACCACTGCCGGCTGCTGGTTGCACAACTGGTTGGGCGACAACCCATCCCAAGTGAAGTTCTTGTCATTCTGGTAGCGGAATAGGATCTCCGCAGCGTGCTGCTCCAGTTCTGCCTGAGGGCGGTCGGGATGCAGCCGCAGCAGCCGTGCCGAGATAGCCGCGAGGAGCAACGCAGGCTGGCGCGCGTGGCAGGACAGTGTCATGAAGAAGTTGGGAGCGCCAAGCTGCTCGTACATGTTGAGCGCCACTCCCTTCTTGGCGTACAGGTACGGCTGCGTGCCAGGCATGTCCCGCAAGGCAGCATACACCTGACGGCTACCGTTCTCGTAGTCGCTACTGCCGTAGGGCACCCGCTGGTTGCCGATCCGGACGTTGATGTTTCCGGAAAGTCGCTTCTTGGTCTGCATCTCCAGCAGCCACATGATGTAGGCCGTGGACGCTTCGAAGCGGGAATCCAGGCTCAGCAGACGCTTCCGGGCATATTGGGAAAAGCTTCCGTTGTCGTTCTTCCAGCCTCCTGTGCCGGTGGGAAACAAGTGTGGGAAGAATTTTGCATCCATGCCATCGCTGAGGTCTGCGGATCCTCGCACTTTTCGCAAATCTTGTACGTCGGCTTTTGGGGCCTGGAATTGCTTCGGCACCAGGTATGTCATCTCGATCTCTTGGTTTGCTTCTGTTCCCGCAAGTGGGTCTGTTGGCACCGCAGCCGCAGCGGATGTCTTGTTGGCGAGGATGGCAGCCATTCTCGCCAGAGCTCTGTCCACTGCCGGGCTCCGTTGATAGAGGCAGTGCAGTTCCTTCAAGGCCTGCAAGGCCGCGTGTAGGTGCTCCAAACGCGCTGGTGATGCGGTCATGCCGTCCACGCCCTCGACCAGCACTGTACCGTCTTCTTCCAAAGTGGCGCCTTCGAGGACGTCGCAGATGAAAGGATCCTGCATGAGCACTGCGTACATGCGACCCCACTGCGCGCTCGGGCCGCCTGATGGCAGCTTGTCCAACAAGACCTGCGAGATGCGTGCCATGGCGAGGAGATGCTGCTCGATGGGTTGCAGACTTTGCAGTGCTTCTGGGATGGGGGCCGGGATTGGCAAAACCACCTTGGTGCGATTCTCGCGGCAATTCCTGCAGAGCAGCTGGCCACTTCCTTTGGCTGTTCTGCAGTGCCTCCCTGGTGTTAGAGTCTGGCACTTCTGGCACACGCGAGAAAGGCCAAATCTACTCCAGCTCCGCGCAAAAGCCAAGTAATGGGCTTGTGCCTGCTCCTGGGTCAAGGTGTCCTCGTCTGGAAAAGGGTAGCCCTGCTGCTGAATCTCCGAGGCGATGGGCCTGGGCCCTCGGCCGCCCACTCCCTCCTCTGCCTTTGCCCGCTCCCTTGCCTCACGCAGCTGTCGGCGCTCTGCTTCTTTGCTGTCTTCTTCCCGCAAAGGTCCACGGCCGCCCGCTTCCTCCTCTGACTTTGCCCGCGCCCTTG
This sequence comes from Symbiodinium natans, assembly GCA_905221605.1. Taxonomy (NCBI): domain Eukaryota; class Dinophyceae; order Suessiales; family Symbiodiniaceae; genus Symbiodinium; species Symbiodinium natans. The sequence goes on along the minus strand of CAJNDS010001242.1, from coordinate 11,648 downwards.
CCTCACGCAGCTGTCGGCGCTCTTCCCTTTTGCCGTCTTCTTCCCGCAAAGGTCCACGGCCGCCCGCTTCCTCCTCTGCCTTTGCCCGCGCCCTTGCCTCACGCAGCTGTCGGCGCTCTGCTTCTTTGCTGTCTTCTTCCCGCAAAGGTCCACGGCCGCCCGCTTCCTCCTCTGCCTTTGCCCGTGCCCTTGCCTCACGCAGCTGTCGGCGCTCTTCCCTTTTGCCGTCTTCTTCCCGCAAAGGTCCACGGCCGCCCGCTTCCTCCTCTGCCTTTGCCCGCGCCCTTGCCTCATGCAGCTGTCGGCGCTCTGCTTCTTTGCTGTCTTCTTCCCGCAAAGGTCCACGGCCGCCCGCTTCCTCCTCTGCCTTTGCCCGCGCCCTTGCCTCACGCAGCTGTCGGCGCTCTGCTTCTTTGCTGTCTTCTTCACGCAAAGGTCCACGGCCGCCTGCTTCCTCCTCTGCCTTTGCCCGCGCCCTTTCCTCATGCAGCTGTCGGCGCTCTGCCTTTCTGCTGTTCTCTTCGCGCAAGGGTCCACGACTGCCCGCTCCCTGCGCTGCCCGTTGTTGCTGCCAAACAATTTTCTCTGCGCTCTTCTGGGCCAGGCACTCCTCTTTTTCGGCTTGGCGGCACTGCGGATTGCTGCACCATCCCTGTCCTCTGCCGCTCCTTGTCCCGAAGCCGCACCGATGACAAGGGGCCATGGCAACGAATCCTGAATCCTCAGATTTTGCACCTAGGGGCTGTATCCGAAACACTGCAGCAGGCTCAGTGAAGCAACTTGAGAAGCCATGCTCGAGCACTTACAAAGCTGTCCTGCCTTTGCTCGCTGCTCAGTTTCTTTCTCGTGGCACACACTGGAGCTCTGCAGGCTTGTCTTGCTGAGACATAACGTACTCACATGGGCAGCTCTACGGGCCTGTGGCTTTCTCTGAGATGTAGACAACTTGCACGTGCACGACGTCGTTGCTCAAGCTGTGACCCAACAGTTCACGCCAGCTCCAGGTGTCTGTGATCACGCCCCCGCCCAAGACCAGCTTCGTGGTGTCGAGGGGGATGGGTCCTGCAGGACCGCTGTCCAAATCGTGAAGCAAGACTTCCCTGGCGCTGCGATATTGCAGCGTTTCCGCCGGGATAGGCTTCTTAATTTCTTGTCGTCTGAGACGTAGTTGGCGCAGGGAGAGACGGCGATCTGGGCTGTTTCCTTCGTGCAAAGTGTGCAGCCAGGCTTCCCGGAAAGACTCGCACGGTTCGACATGGCAGAGTGGATAAGGCTTCGAGGTGTGGATTTCGCTACCTTGCATGTTCAGGTACTTCACCGTCATGTTGGCGAGACGCTGGCGGTATTCATTCTGGATTTCCATTTCTTTGCTCCACTGTACTCTCTCACGCGCATCTTCCTCGGCTTCGCGCTGCATCTCACTGTCGACCCAGTCCCAGTCGTCGAACCCGTCCTCGAAGTCCGCCTGTTCGGAGTCGCGAATCGAGTGGTCTCTGCTCTCCAAGTCCTCGCACGTGTCTTCGAGCATGCTGTCGCACCAGTCGACCTGAGAAACAAGACAGCGGCCATGTTCCAAAAACGAAACGAACAGCTGCGACGATTGAGATTTGTACCCCAATGGTTGCCTGGCCGCAGCGGGACACGGATGAAGACTTTAAAACGATTCGAATTGAGCCCAAGCGCGCTGCACAAGCAACAAAAAGCACGGGAAGGCTCGGCCGTCCCTACCTTCTCACAAGCTCAAGAAAGAGGTGCAACATGGCTCAACAATGCACAGAAGAAGCGAGTAGCCCATGACCGGCCGTTTCTGTGGAATTTTGAGAGTCAGAGCGAATGAAGATTGGCGTGAAACAGATGTTCTGCCAGCGACTGCTTGTGCCGTAGCCTGCATCGCGGCAGCTTTTCTAAGAGAAGAAACGGTCCGGCCACTGGCTGCTCTTCTGGCTGCCATCGTCCGTTGATCAGGATTGCCAGATGCGTCTGCCGCGACAGTGCTTCGTGACTATGGGCTTCAGATCCCATGGCTGAGATGACGTCGCCGACCGTGACGTTCTGAAGGGCCTAGAAGCTCACAGGTCGAAACAGCATGGCAATACGGTATTTGTGGGCTTCCGGTTCATTCAGCCCAGCAGCTGTCCAGCGCACAGAGCCTGCGACGTGGCCGGCCATGGTCCGCAAATTTGCGATCGGGCCACCGTCCCACTTCAGCTCGCAGTTCAGGCCCCCCAACAGCCGCAGCGGTTGGCCATTGCAACTCGCATCAGTTGAGCTGAGAAACAAGGGATGCGAAAATGCTCTCAAGACCTTTTGCGGTGACAGAGGCTTGCGCCCGAAATGGCTGTGGATGAAGACTTAAGGCTGTTCATATTGAGCCAAAGCGCACGGTGTGAGCGGTAAACGCTGGCCCCTATTCAGGTTGAGGCAAGCAAACAGGAATTGCTGGTGTCAGGACTTTGTGTTGACTGAAGCGACTCGGCTGCACCCCATTCTGGTTGAGCATAAGCACCTGGCACATGGCCCCCATTCAGGTTGAGGACAAGCAAACGTGGTTCTCCTTCATAAAATGCACCAGCGTAAGGGTTTCCAGCTCTTGGAAGGCCTTGCCAGGTAGTTCTCTTTCATAGAATGCACCAGGATAAGGATTTCCAGCTCTTGGAAGGCCTTGCCAGGTAGTTCTCCTTCATAAATGCACCAGGATAAGGATTTCCAGCTCTTGGAAGGCCTTGCCAGGTAGTTCTCCTTCATAAAATGCACCAGAATAAGGATTTCCAGTTCTTGGAAGGCCTTGCCAGGTAGTTCTCCTTCATAAAATGCACCAGGATAAGGATTTCCAGCTCTTGGAAGGCCTTGCCTTTTCCAGCTCGCGGAAGGCCTTTCCAGGTAGCTCTTTCATAAAATGCACCAGGATAAGGATTTCCAGCTCGCGGAAGGCCTTTCCAGGTAGTTCTCCTTCATAAAATGCACCGGATAAGGATTTCCAGGTCGCGGAAGGCCTTTCCAGGTAGTTCTCCTTCATAAAATGCACCAGGATAAGGATTTCCAGCTCTTGGAAGGCCTTTCCAGGTAGTTCTCCTTCATAAAATGCACCGGATAAGGATTTCCAGCTCGCGGAAGGCTTTTCCAGGTAGTTCTCCTTCATAAAATGCACCAGGATAAGCATTTCCAGCTCGCGGAAGGCCTTTCCAAGTAGTTCTTCTTCAGAAAAAAGCACCAGGATAAGGATTTCCAGCTCGCGGAAAGCCTTTCCAGGTAGTTCTCCTTCATAAAATGCACCAGGATAAGGATTTCCAGCTCGCGGAAGGCATTTCCAGGTAGTTCTCTTTCATAAAATGCACCAGGATAACGATTTCCAGCTCGCAGAAGGCCTTTCCAGGTAGTTCTCCTTCATAAAATGCACCAGGATAAGGATTTCCAGCTTGCGGAAGGCCTTTCCAGGTAGTTCTCCTTCATAAAATGCACCAGGATAAGGATTTCCCTTTCCAGGTAGTTATCCTTCATAAAATGCACCAGGATAAGGATTTCCAGCTCTTGGAAGGCCTTTCCAGGTAGTTCTCCTTCATAAAATGCACCAGGATAAGCATTTCCAGCTCGCGGAAGGCCTTTCCAAGTAGTTCTTCTTCAGAAAAAAGCACCAGGATAAGGATTTCCAGCTCGCGGAAAGCCTTTCCAGGTAGTTCTCCTTCATAAAATGCACCAGGATAAGGATTTCCAGCTCGCGGAAGGCATTTCCAGGTAGTTCTCTTTCATAAAATGCACCAGGATAAGGATTTCCAGCTCGCAGAAGGCCTTACCAGGTGGTTCTCCTTCATAAAATGCACCAGGATAAGGATTTCCAGCTCGCGGAAGGCCTTTCCAGGTAGTTCTCCTTCATAAAATGCACCAGGATAAGAGCCTTTCCAGGTAGTTCTCCTTCATAAAATGCACCAGGATAAGGATTTCCAGCTCTTGGAAGGCCTTGCCAGTTAGTTCTCCTTCATAAAATGCACCAGAATAAGGATTTCCAGTTCTTGGAAGGCCTTGCCAGGTCGTTCTCCTTCATAAAATGCACCAGGATAAGGATTTCCAGCTCTTGGAAGGCCTTGCCAGGTAGTTCTCCTTCATAAAATGCACCAGGATAAGGGTTTCCAGCTCTTGCAAGGCCTTGCCAGGTAGTTCTCCTTCATAAAATGCACCAGGATAAGGATTTCCAGCTCTTGGACGAGGTAGTTCTCCTTCATAAAATGCACCAGGATAAGGATTTCCAGCTCTTGGAAGGCCTTGACAGGTAGTTCTCCTTCATAAAATGCACCAGGATAAGGATTTCCAGCTCTTGGAAGGCTGCCAGGTAGTTCTCCTTCATAAAATGCACCAGGATAAGGATTTCCAGCTCTTGGAAGGCCTTGCCAGGTAGTTCTCCTTCATAAAATGCACCAGGATAAGGATTTCCAGCTCTTGGAAGGCCTTGCCAGGTAGTTCTCCTTCATAAAATGCACCAGGATAAGGATTTCCAGCTCTTGGAAGCAGCTTTGCAGCCGAGTCGCCCGGGATTCTCCTTAATTGGTTGGCGATAAGCTTACCAGCTGAGATTTGCAGCCGAGTCGCCTGGGATTCTCCTTAATTGGTTGGCGAGAAGCTTTCCAGCTGGGATTTGCAGCCGAGTCGCCTGGGATTCTCTTCATTGGTTGGCGATAAGCTTTCCAGCTGAGATTTGCAGCCGAGTCGCCCGGGATTCTCCTTAATTGGTTGGCGATAAGCTTTCCAGCTGAGATTTGCAGCCGAGTCGCCTGGGATTCTCCTTAATTGGTTGGCGATAAGCTTTCCAGCTGAGATTTGCAGCCGAGTCGCCCGGGATTCTCCTTAATTGGTTGGCGAGAAACTTTCCAGCTGAGATTTGCAGCCGAGTCGCCTGGGATTCTCCTTAATTGGTTGGCGATAAGCTTTCCAGCTTTGCAGCCGAGTCGCCTGGGATTTTCCTTAATTGGTTGGCGATAAGCTTTCCAGCTTTGCAGCCGAGTCGCCTGGGATTCTCCTTAATTGGTTGGCGATAAGCTTTCCAGCTTTGCAGCCGAGTCGCCCGGGATTCTCCTTAATTGGTTGGCGATAAGCTTTCCAGCTGAGATTTGCAGCCGAGTCGCCTGGGATTCTCTTCATTGGTTGGCGATAAGCTTTCCAGCTGAGATTTGCAGCCGAGTCGCCCGATTCTCCTTAATTGGTTGGCGATAAGCTTTCCAGCTGGGATTTGCAGCCGAGTCGCCTGGGATTCTCCTTAATTGGTTGGCGATAAGCTTTCCAGCTGAGATTTGCAGCCAAGTCGCCCGGGATTCTCCTTAATTGGTTGGCGATAAGCTTTCCAGCTGAGATTTGCAGCCGAGTCGCCTGGGATTCTCCTTAATTGGTTGGCGATAAGCTTTCCAGCTGAGATTTGCAGCCGAGTCGCCTGGGATTCTCCTTAATTGGTTGGCGATAAGCTTTCTAGCTTTGCAGCCGAGTCGCCTGGGATTCTCCGTAATTGGTTGGCGATAATCTTTTCAGCTTTGCAGCCGAGTCGCCCGGGATTCTCCTCAATTGGTTGGCGATAAGCTTTCCAGCTGGGATTTGCAGCCGAGTCGCCCGGGATTCTCCTTAATTGGTTGGCGATAAGCTTTCCAGCTTTGCAGCCGAGTCGCCCGGGATTCTCCTTAATTTGTTGGCGATAAGCTTTCCAGCTGGGATTTGCAGCCGAGTCGCCTGGGATTCTCCTTAATTGGTTGGCGATAAGCTTTCTAGCTTTGCAGCCGAGTCGCCTGGGATTCTCCTTAATTGGTTGACGATAAGCTTTCCAGCTGGGATGTGCAGCCGAGTCGCCCGGGATTCTCCTTAATTGGTTGGCGATCCTGGCAGTTTTCCTTCATAAATTGCACCAGGATAAGAGGCCTTTCCAGGTAGTTCTCCCTCGTGAAATGCACCAAGAAGGCCTTTCCAGGTAGTTCTCCTTCATGAAATGCACCAGGATAAGGATTTCCAGCTCTTTGAAGGCCTTTCCAAATAATTCTCCTTCATAAAATGCACCAGGATAAGGATTTCCAGCTCTTTGAAGGCATTTCCAGGTAGTTCTCCTTCGCAAAAAAAGCACCAGGATTTCCAGCTATTTGAAGACAGGATAAGGATTTCCAGCTTTTTTTCAAGGCCTTTCCATGTAGATGTGATCAGAATGCAGCGTGTTCCCTTCCCTAATTGGGTCGGGATGTGATCAGGGCCGCGCAACCAAGGTAGCCCTGCATTCCCCTCTCTAGTTGGGTCGGGATGTGATCAGGGCCTGTAAATGCAGGCACAGAGCCTTGCGTTCCCCTCCCTAGTTGGGTCGGGATGTGATCAGGGCCGGTAAATGCAGCCAAGGAGCCTTGGTCAGGATGTGATCAGGGCCTGTGTGAATGCAGTCAAGGTATTTGCCTCCTTAATTGGGTCGGGATGTGATCAGGGCCTGTGTGAATGCAGCCAAAGAGCCTTGTATTCGCCTTTAATTGGGTCGGGATGTGATCAGGGCCTTTGTAACTGCTCCCAAGGAGCCTTTGCGTTCCCTTCCCTAACTGGGTCAGGATGTGATCAGGGCCTGTGTAAATGCAGACAAGGAGCCTTGCATTCCCTCCCTGACTGGGTCGGATGTGATCAGGGCCTGCGTGAACGCAGCCAAGGAGCCTTGGCCTCCCTAATTGGGTAGGGATGTGATCAGGGCGTGTGTATGAAGCCAAGGAGCCTTGTGTTCCCTTCAGGGTGTGAGCAGGACCTGTGCAGATGCAGCCAAGGAGCCTTGCATTCCCCTCCCTAATTGGGTCTGGATGTGATCAGGGCCTGTAAATGCAGGCACAGAGCCTTGTGTTCCCCTGCCTAGTTCGGTCGGGATGTGATCAGGGCCGGTAAATGCAGCCAAGGAGTCTTGCGCTGCGCTCTCTTCTCTAAAGAATGCTCAGTGATAAGCAATCTCAGGTGCTTTTTGGGATGTCCCTCAGGGCTGTAAACACCTGACCTTTGCCCTCTTGGTACTTGTTCTTCCCGCCTGGAGCCTGCTGGTTGCCGATCCTCACGTTGATGTTGCCCGAGAGCTTGCGAGCGTATTGGGAGAAGCTTCCATATCCATTCTGCCATCCGCCTGGGCCCGTGGAAAACAGGTGTGGGAAGAACTTCACGTCCATGTCGTCCGTGAGCTCCGAAGTGCTTCGGATTTTCTGCAGCTCCACAGTGTCCGCTCTGGGGGCTTTCAGCTCTTTGGGGATCAGGTACGTCATCTCTAGCCTGTCTTCCTTCTCTTCAATTGTTTCGACAGAGGCCGCTGCGTTTTCCGAGTGCTGCGCTTCGCCCCCCAAGGCCGAGGAGTGTGAGCCACCGGACTCCCCCGTTTGGCGCCCTTGGGAGGTTTCGCGGTCTGTCGTTGCCGCTGCGCTTGTACACGGCTGCACTTTTTCCAGCGAGGATGATTTCCATTCTTGTTAAGGCTCCCTCCACTGCTGGGTTTGCCTGGTAGAGGCGGTGCTGCGCTTTCAGCTCTTGCAAGGCTTTGTGCAAGCAGTCTAGACGAGCTGGGGAAGCGGTCTTGCCCTGCACTCCTTCCACCAGGACAGTGCCATCTTCCTGGAGCCTTGTGTTTCTCTCCCTCATTGGGTCAGGATGTGATCAGGGCCTGTGTAAATGCAGCCAAGGAGCCTTGCGTTCCCCTCCCGAATTGGGTCGGGATGTGATCAGGGCCTGTGTAACTGCAGCCAAGGAGCCTTTGTATTCACCTCCCTAATTGGGTCGGGATGTTATCAAGACCTGTGCGAAATGCAGCCAAGGAGCCTTGTGATTCTCCCTAATTGGGTCGGGATGTGATCAGGGCCTGTGTAAATGCAGCCAAGGAGCCTTGCATTCCCCTCCCAGGGCCTGTGTAAATGCAGCCAGGGCGCCTTGCATTGCCCTCCCTAAATGGGTCAGGATGTGATCAGGGTTTGTGTAAATGCAGCCAAGGAGCCTTGCATTCCCCTCCCTAATTGGGTCGGGATGTGACCAGGGCCTGTTTGAATGCAGCCCAGGAGCCTTGGCATTCCCCTCCCTAATTGGGTCGGGATGTGATCAGGGCCTGTGTAAATGCAGCCAAGGAGCCTTGCATTCCCCTCCCTAATTGGGTCGGGATGTGATCAGGGCCTGTGTGAATGCTGCCAAGGAGCCTTTGTATTTACCTCCTTAATTGATCAAGGGCTGTGTAAATGCAGCCAAGGTCCGGATGTGGTGTGACTGCAGCCAAGGAGCCTTGCATTCCCTTCCCGAAATGGGTCCGGATGTGATCAGGGCCTGTGTGAATGCAGCCAAGAAGCATTGCATTCCCTTCCCTAATTGGGTCGGGATGTGATCAAGGCCTGTGAAAATGCTGCCAAGGAGCCTTGTGTTCATCTCCCTAATTGGGTCGGGATGTGATCAGGGCCTGTCTAAACGCAGCCAAGGAGCCTTGCATTCCCTTCCCTAATTGAGTCGGGATGTGACCAGGGCCTGTGTAAATGCAGCCAAGGAGCCTTTGTATTCCCCTCCCTAATTGGGTCGGGATGTGATCAAGACCTGTGTAAATGCAGCCAAGGAGCCTTGTGTTTCTCTCCCTAATTGGGTCGGGATGTGATCAGGGCCTGTGTAACTGCAGCGAAGGAGCCTTGCATTCCCCTCCCTAATTGGGTCAGGATGTGATCAGGGCCTGTGTGAATGCAGCCAAAGGAGCCTTGCATTCCCCTCCCTAATTGGGTCCGGATGTGATCAAAGTCTGTGTGTATGCAGCCAAGGAGCCTTGCGTTCCCCTCCCTAATTGGGTCCGGATGTGATCAGGGCCTGTGTGAATGCAGCCTTGCATTCCCCTCCCTATTTGGGTCCGGCTGTGATCAAAGCCTGTGTGTTCTCCTTCATAAAATGCACCAGGATAAGGATTGCCAGCTCTTGGAAGGCCTTTCCAGGTAGTTCTCCTTCATAAAATGCACCAGGATAAGGATTTCCAGCTCTTGGACAGCCTTTCCACGTAGTTCTCCTTCCTAAACTGCACCAGGATAAGGATTTCCAGCTCTTGGAGGCTTTCCAGGTAGTTCTCCTTCATAAAATGCACCAGGATAAGGAGCTCGTGGAAGGCCTTTCCAGGTAGTTCTCCTTCATAAAATGCACCAGGATATGGATTTCCAGCTCGCGGAAGGCTTTCCCAGCAGTTCTCCTTCATAAAATGCACCAGGATAAGGATTTCCAGCTTGCAGAAGGCCTTTCCAGGTAGTTCTCCTTCATAAAATGCACCAGGATAAGGATTTCCAGCTGTTTTCCAGGTAGTTCTCCTTCATAAAATGCACCAGGATAAGGATTTCCAGCTCGCGGAAGGCCTTTCCAGGTAGTTCTCCTTCGTAAAATGCACCAGGATAAGGATTTCCAGCTCGCGGAAAGCCTTGCCAGGTAGTTCTCCTTCATAAATGCACCAGGATAAGGATTACCAGCTCTTGGAACGCCTGTCCAGGTAGTTCACCTTCACAAAATGTGGGTCGGGGTGTGATCCGGGCCTGTGTAAATTCTTGCATTCCCCTCATTGGGTCGGGATGTGATCAGGGCCTGTGTAAATGCAGCGAGGAGCCTTGCGTGCCCCTCCCTAATTGGGTCGGGATGTGATCAGGGCCTGTGTAAATGCAGCCAAGGAGCCTTGCGTTTCCCTCCTTAATTGGGTCGGTATGCCGAATTGGGTCGGAATGTGATCAGGGCTGTGTAGACGCAGCCAAGGAGCTTTGCATTCCCCTCCTTAATTGCCACGGAGCCTATCATTCCCCTCCCTAATTGGGTCACGAAAGCCTGTGTAAATGCAGCCAAGGAGCCTTGCATTCCCTTCCCTAATTTGGGTCCGGATGTGGTGTGACTGCAGCCAAGGAGCCTTGCATTCCCTTCCCGAATTGGGTCCGGATGTGATCAGGGCCTGTGTGAATGCAGCCAAGAAGCATTGCATTCCCTTCCCTAATTGGGTCGGGATGTGATCAAGGCCTGTGAAAAAGCTGCCAAGGAGGCTTGTGTTCATCTCCCTAATTGGGTCGGGATGTGATCAGGGCCTGTCTAAACGCAGCCAAGGAGCCTTGCATTCCCCTCCCTAATTGAGTCGGGATGTGACCAGGGCCTGTGTAAATGCCGCCAAGGAGCCTTTGTATTCACCGCCCTAATTGGGTCGGGATGTGATCAAGACCTGTGTAAATGCAGCCAAGGAGCCTTGTGATTCTCCCTAATTGGGTCGGGATGTGATCAGGGCCTGTGTAAATGCAGCCAAGGAGCCTTGCATTCCCCTCCCTAATTGGGTCGGGATGTGATCAGGGCCTGTGTAAATGCAGCCAAGGAGCCTTGCCTTCCCCTCCCTAATTGGGACGGGATGTGACCAGGGCCTGTGTAAAATGCAGCCAAGGAGCCTTTGTATTTACCTTCCTAATTGGGTCGGGATGTGATCAAGGGCTGTGTAAATGCAGCCAAGGAGCCTTGTTTTTCTCTCCCTAATTGGATCAGGATGTGATCAGGGCCTGTGTAAATGCAGCCAAGGAGCCTTGCGTTCCCCTCCCGAATTGGGTCGGGATGTGATCAGGGCCTGTGTAACTGCAGCCAAGGAGCCTTTGTATTCACCTCCCTAATTGGGTTCGGGATGTGATCAAGGGACCGTGTAAATGCAGCCAGGAGTCCTTGGATTTCTCCCTAATTGGGTAGGGATGTGCATCAGGGCCTCTGTAAAGTAGCAAGGAGCCTTGCATTCCCCTCCCAGGGCCTGTGTAATGCAGCCCAGGGAGCCTTGCATTTGCCCTTCCCTAAATGGGTCAGGAGGTGATTCAGGGTTTGTGTAAAAGGCAGACAAGAGCCTGGCATTCCCCTCCCCTAATTGGGTAGGGAGGTGACCAGGGCCTGTTTGAATGCAGCCAAGAAGCCTGGGCATTCCCCTCCCTAAGGGTCGGGATGTGACAGGGCACTGGTAAATGCAGCCAACCGAGCCTTGCATTAACTCCCTAATTGTTTTTTTGGTCGGGATGTGACAGGGCCTGTGGGAATGCTGCCAAGGAGCCTTGTATTTACCTCCTAATGGGTCGGGATGTGAATCAAGTGGCTGTGTAAATGCAGCCAGGAGCCTTTGTGTTCTTCTCCCTAATTGGGTCGGGATGTGATCAGGGCCTGTCTAAACGCAGCCAAGGAGCCTTGCATTCCCCTCCCTAATTGAGTCGGGATGTGACCAGGGCCTGTGTAAATGCAGCCAAGGAGCCTTTGTATTCACCTCCCTAATTGGGTCGGGATGTGATCAGGACCTGTGTAAATGCAGCCAAGGAGCCTTGTGATTCTCCCTAATTGGGGCGGGATGTGATCAGGGCCTGTGTCAATGCAGCCAAGGAGGATTTGTTGTCTCTCCCTAATTGGGTCGGGGGGTGATCGGGCCTGTCTAAACGCAGCCAAGGAGCCTTGCATTACCCTCCCTAATTGAGTCGGGATGTGACCAAGGCCTGTGTAAAATGCAGCCAAGGAGCCTTTGTATTTACCTTCCTAATTGGGTCGGGATGTGATCAAGGGCTGTGTAAATGCAGCCAAGGAGCCTTGTGTTTCTCTCCCTAATTGGGTCAGGATGTGATCAGGGCCTGTGTAAATGCAGCCAAGGAGCCTTGTTTTTCCCTCCCTAATTGGGTCGGGATGTGATC
>CAJNDS010001241.1:10000-22500 GCA_905221605.1 Symbiodinium natans | reverse complement strand
GCACACGCACGCATCGGGAAACTCTTCTCTAACAACAAGCGCAGCAGGCACTTCCCGCGGCACCTCCGCCTGGAGCTGCGCCTCGCGAATCACGTCGGACTGCAGGTCTGATAGTTGGTGCACTCGTTGGTCCTTGAGAAGATCAAGCTCCTCATCAAAGGCCGGGAGCTCTCTTGATTGCCTTTTGTAAATCGCCCCTTGCAAGACCAATCTGCGCTGAAACGCTGGCAAACTCAAGTTTGGACAAGGTAACATGTAAATGACAAGCAAGTCACTAATCGCAGGACCAGAAAGATCTGCCTGCAGCTTCAGCGTTGGTTGCCTGACAGCACAACATGCGGTAGACCACACTCATCTCAACCACGCAGCGCCACTTTGAATGAACACCAGCTCTTCAACATCATCCATACTGAAAGCAACAGAGATGACCAAAGATAAACAACTGGACCCTGCAGATTTGCACATCGTGCAAGAAGGCACCTGGGCAGCTTCTGCTCGAGCTTGTTCACAGCCAGCCCTCGGACGAGAGGCGCAAATGCGATCGTAGAAAGAAAACACCATGGAGCAAAATACGTCGCCATGACTTTTAAGCGAAGCGAGATCTCCACTGCAGCACAAACGAGATCTCCACTGCAGCACAAACACGAAAACTCCACCTGGCCGCCATGACTCTCTGCTACACGCCTTGACTCTTCTCCCCCATCCTATCAAGCCAACCAAGACCAGGAGATCTTCAAGCACTCAAACAAACAAGGAGAGAAGAAAGCCTGCACAAGCCTGCACGCAACTCGACCCTCTCCTTTTTTCGCAGGAAGCGAGCACACAATCAGGTAGGAACAAAACACGGCGCAGCCACATGCTACAGTCTCGTTAGCAAGACCGCACCTGCCGTCCGGCCTGTGCCAGCTAACTTTTAAGCAGAAAAAGGGTTCCCCTGGGCGTGGAGGGCGGGGAAAATCGACACAAAACTACACGTTCTGTCCAAGTGCTGTACCGTGCCACTTCGGACACCCGGCTCGAGCACACAGACAGCTGCTAAAGTGTTGCAATTCACAACAACGCGTTGCGTGGTGGCAACACGCAGTCACTCTATTCACAAAGCAACCCAACCAACAAACAACAAACGCGCGTTAGCACACGCACACAGACGCCAGTCCTGCTGCCCGCAGGGGCCTATCTCACCGTGCTAGATGATCCCACTTTGCTGCACGCGCGCGTGCACCCCGCCGGACTAGCGAGGGCAAGCCACACACGCAGAACTCTGCCCGCGGGCTACCTTTGTCCTCCCTTTTCGCTGCACGGCGCGCAGACCAGGGCGGGCGGGCAGAAAGGGCAAAACATGAAGCTGCCTATCTTTTTGGGTCTCACACGCGGTGTGGCCTACCAAGGGTTTGGCGCTTCACTCCAGACTAACATGGCCTAAACTGAACATGACTGTGCAGACGCAACCAGGTACAGAAGAAGCACAGTGCCACTTCTTTTCCTTCGGTGACGCTGGGGAATATCCTTTGAGTCTCAGAGGGATCTACCCTACAGTGCCCTACAGTATCTACATGTAGCTCCCCGCCCAGGGGGTTGCAGCCGCCAGTGCGGGCCCTAGGGCAGGGACTACCTTCACCCCCTGCACCAGCCCGACGCATTTTGCAGGGACGTGGTGGGTGGGAAAAGCAAAATGCTAAAAGGGCGCTACCTCCTCTACTTGATTCTACTCGCAAGCTGTGATGTCACAATCTTGCAGAGAACGGCACATCAACACGTGCAACTGCACTACCCCAACACAAGCAGGCGCTCACAGACGCGTGGAACTTGCGAGTTGTTTAGGCTCGTCCAAGTGTGGACTCACTGTTAGCCCAAGCGAAAGAGTTATCATGTCACTGGCTCCATGACGACTCTCTTCACTCCAGACTAACATGGCCTAAACTGAACATGACTGTGCAGACGCAACCAGGTACAGAAGAAGCACAGTGCCACTTCTTTTCCTTCGGTGACGCTGGGGAATATCCTTTGAGTCTCAGAGGGATCTACCCTACAGTGCCCTACAGTATCTACATGTAGCTCCCCGCCCAGGGGGTTGCAGCCGCCAGTGCGGGCCCTAGGGCAGGGACTACCTTCACCCCCTAATTTACCGTTCAACCTTCAAGGAGACTGAAGCAGTCGCACAAGGTCTCGCTTACATCTGACGCCTTCAGCGTTCGGCCTTTCCAAGACAGTATCTGAAGCAGCTCCCGTGATGGGCTGTCAGCCGGATTAGACGGTGAGGGCACACGAGAGTACCAGGGATAAAAGCTGAGTCTTTCCTCAGCATGAACAAGCTGTTCCAATAGACTCGAGGGGATGCACGTGCGAGCACTTGCCGAGATAGCCACGTCTCTAGTTGAGTTATTATCAACATAAAACATTACAGGCTTCGCAAACAAGGAAGGCCCCCATTTCCGGGCCGCCACCACGAGGGCAAGGAGCTCTGCCTCGAAGATGATTTGTTGGGACCTATCGCCACCGAGGAGGCGAATCTGCTCTGCGGTCAAGCACACAGAGAAGAGCTCAACCGCCTGTCCCGACTGGTTGAACAGGATGCCTCCAAGCCCACATGGCCACTGTCTGTTCGACACGTCATAGGATGCATCCGTGAAAACGAACCAAGGTCGCTCGCTTAAGATCGAAATCACTCTGGGCGCATCTGCACACAGTCTCTTCAAAAACCTGGCAATCGCATTCCTAGCGGCTGGCGTGAGCACCGGGCCGGCGTCGCCATACGCAAAGGATGTGATGGTTCGCATGCATGCTTTACCGGTTCTTCCGAAGAGCTGGCCGTCCGCAAATTGCATACGACCCCTAAGCTTCAGGGCGAAGGATTGAGGCAGCAGCCCTGTTTCGAGGATCTTCTGGAACGTGTCCCTAAGCTCTGAGATGCGCTTCTCTGTGTTCGAGAAGAGTACGGAACCCTCGCAAAACTTGCTGAGGTCAACTTTTATCCCAAGCGCGTGGAAACTCAACGCAAAAGGCTGTTCTCCACTCTCTGCGAAACCCCATCCTAGGAGCTTAAAGAAGGCTTCAACAGTACGCTGCAAGTGTGTGCTTCCTGCTCCCCGGCCAAAGGTCACGAAATCGTCGAAGAAAGATGTCCAGGGTATCGCTAGCTGGTCAGCTGCAACAAACCACAAAGACATGGCAACGCGAAGGAACGCGTACACTGCACGGCTCGCGCCAAAAGGGAGCGCTCGCATACGGAAGATCCGTGGCGCCTGAATTGCCGGATCCCAACAGGCAACATAGCTAGCCCAGGAGGACTCCGGCGACACTGCAAGCTGACGGTAAGCAGACTTGAGATCAAACGTGCGGCCGAGCACGGTGCTACGACCACACTTTGCAAGCAGTGCAAGGCAGAGGGCGGCCACTTTGTCAGTGGCGTGTGGCCGTGGAGTCTCGGCCACTTGCACTGTGCCGTTCACCCCTCCCAGTGAGAAGTCGTCTATGACCCTTACTTTGGACCCCTGCACAACGCCGAACCGACGGCTTACAAGCGCGCTGCTTTCCAGCTCACTGAGCGGAATCGGCCCTTCAAGCCATCCGGCCTTGCACTCTTCCCATGTCTTTTTCATTACTTCCGCATCCAGCTCTCCTGTTGGTCGGACCTTCGAAAGCACCCCTGAGCGGATGCTGCTGGCTTCCCTCTTGACCTGATCTACAGTTGTTTTGGCAGGCTTGAATGTAGGCGTGAAGATCCCCGTGATGGGTACTTCACCAGTAAGCTGCGTGCCCTGTAGGAGCTCATCGAACGCACCCGGGTCTGGGTAGTTACACTCTGTGAGGATTTCCTTGTAAAGCAGCAAGCGCTTTGGCTCTAAGATGGCTCTGCAGGAAGGATGCAATGTCTTCTTGAGCTCTTCTTCTTCGGGCGCAAGTTGTTCTGCCCTTTTGGCCCATTTGCGGATCCAGTGAGTCCTCATCTTTGCAAGGTCTGCATCGTCCATTGTCTCATTCAACTTTACTGCTTTCTGAAGCACATCTGGCAGCGCCTCGCGGAAGCTGCTCGGGTGGCCTGCTTTCACAGCAGCCTCGACAAACTCGGCTTCAGAATGCGGTACGCCCCACGCTTGCTCAAATGACAACTGCTCGGCTTCAACTTTAGACCCAGCTAACCAATCCCCAACCTTAACCGAGATGGGTGTACTGCGGAGGAGCTGACTCTTCGCAGGAACACAAGCAACAAATGGTGTGGCCCTGACACCAGCAGGCAGCGGAAATGGCTGCTCGAGGCGCTTTCCAGGCTCGCAAGGACAAGTCAAAGGCCGTCGCGAACGCAGAACTACCACCATCTTGTGTTCACTCACAGGAGCAGGGAACCTGGAAGCCTTGCTCTGAACGCCTGCGATGGCTCTTTCAGCTGCTGTGGCTAGCTTGTCCCGATCTATGTTCAACGCAACCCTGGCCCCATCCCAACCGCGCGAGACCATGCCCTTGATGAAAGCCAGCGCTATGCCAGCTGCCAGCTGCGAGGGATAGGCGGTCTCCTGGGAAGTGGCGAAGCCATTCGGCGCAGTGGGGTCACGGCCCCAAGGCAGGTGCTGCTCGGCGCACTCAGGACCGGGACAAAAGCGGGCCAGACTTGCAAACGCAGCACAGTTATGTGCAATCGCAGTCTGTTTCTGGCGCTGGCCGCCGTAGGCACAGTGGTCAAAACTCTGGACCAACTTCGACACCGACTTCCAGAAAGACGTTCGCCAAAAGAAGCTGTTCAACGGGTTCTCGACAGCAAAGATCCGCTGATTCTTGAGACACCAACGCACCACATCAGCAACCAACTGGTAGCACAGGTTGGCTTGCTGCACTCTGAACTCATCAACTTGGCTCAATCCGGGCAGCCCATCGGGCCATTGCGCGGAACGCAACGGAGGAGGGCCTCCATCTCCTTCCTTTCTTGCCTGCGACGCAGTACCGCACGGCGGCGCCATGAAAACGCCTATGACTCTGGGCGACCGTAGCCAAGTGAATAGCAACTCTCTGCCCTCAACAGTGGTGAGGTCGAGCTGGATGCATTTAGAGCACGCCTTGGAGACATCAACATCGACCCCAAAAGCACCCTGCACACCGAACCCTTTTAGGCAAGCCGTCACGCGTGCGGTGCCCGCAAATACCTCGACCACGACTGGGTACGCTTGCCAACCAGAGGAACCTGAAGCTGAAGAACCCTCAACGACGCAACTAGTCGACCCCCCTGGCTGTGGGTCACACAGGCCGAACTTGCCGACGAACTGGTTAGCATCTGAATCTGCGCATGCATCACACGGAGAAGGCAACACTGCAGAAGGAAGTGCACTTGGCGGATCACACTGGTCAGTAAGAGCTTCAGGGTCGCTTTCAGACTGACTCGAGCACACCTCAATGGAATCGGGATCCATGCAATCCTGTTGCGAAGGCCAGATCACTTCATCGGGAACGGAGACATCTCCTGGAGCCAACAGGCTTCGCTGCAGACCGGCCCCCACCTCGGGACCACGCAAAATTGGCGGGACACACCGACTCTCGCCCTTTCCGACGACACCTGGCTTTGCAGGCGTGATGGCGACATCCAGCTGAGACGAATCCGATATAGGTCGCTGCGGACTCGATTCCACCTCGGCACAACACAAAATTGGCGAGACACACTGCTGACCCTGACTTACGCAAGGTTCATACGCAGGACTAGTCCCAGGCGTGGCATCAACTGCACTTGCACACGACGCGGCTGTTGTGACGATGACACCAGACTTCGCAGGTGCATCATACACATCCCTTGCACTTGAATCTGACAGGCTTTGCTGCAGACTCACCCCAATCTCGGAGTCAGGCGGCCGACTCTGACACAGCACCCGCACCCCTGCAGGAAGACCTACTGCAGACGCCATGCGTCGCGAAGCTTCAGGGCCCGAGCCTCCAACTACGCCACAGGAGACGCAGCTGTCA
The DNA here is from genome assembly GCA_905221605.1 of Symbiodinium natans. NCBI lineage: Eukaryota > Dinophyceae > Suessiales > Symbiodiniaceae > Symbiodinium > Symbiodinium natans. The sequence goes on along the minus strand of CAJNDS010001241.1, from coordinate 16,557 downwards.
CTGGCTCCCCCTTCGAGCTTCTTCTCAGCCCCTAACCATCACTTGTGCTCCTTGAGCGGATGCGCACCAAAGCATTTTGCGCATACATGGGCACGCTTACAATCCTTGGCAGTACACTTGTTGAGGCTGTAGCCAAAGCAAATCTCAGATCTATCCGGGGTTGTGCGCACTGCTCCGGCCGCGACAAATTCCTTGGGGAGACGAGGCTCTCTGCCGGCGCCTTTTCCACCGCCAGGCTTCAAGAACTTCTGCTTGCCATGACCAGTATGATTGTCCACATGCTGTCTCTTCTTGTCACTTCCTGAGCCTCTTCCCGAACGCTTGGACGGGGCGTCCTTGGCAAGGCGTGGCTGCAGAGTGAACGACACCTCGTAAGATTCCAGAACCTTTGCCAGCTCCTCGTCAAGGGGGTAGGTGCCGTCGGGACGCTTGCGCGGACTGATTCCCATCTGGATAAGGCGCACCCAGCACTGCCGGTCGGCCTCGGCGAGCTGCGATACGGAGCACCTTGCCATGCCTGGCGGCGGGTCACGCGCAAGGTGACCAAACAGTTTGCAAACATACTTCTCATAGCTGCCCCAGCTGCACGACTGAGCAAACACCAAGGCCAGGCCGCGACGCCGGAGCGCGTCTTGGAGCTGCAAAGCGCTCGACGCGGGCTGTTCCAGCCCCGCACTCTCCTCTTTGACAACTAATCGCGACGCTTCCAATTCCACGATCTTAGTTGGCGTCTTGACATTCATGACCTCGTGGAGCCGCGACACACACTTCTCGGGCGGGATGAACTGGATCTGGTTCTCTTGTTCCATTTTGGCAGCCAAGTCAAGAAGCGCGTGGCCGGGCTCGAGCGACTCACTGACATGGAGCCCCACCAGCCTGGCCTTGAGAATTTCCATTCGACGTTGTCTCTCCGCCGCTGGGACTGGCTTGGCCGTCTGCCGGTCCGGGTGGGTCACCTGCTCTTTTAACTCGGCAAGAATCAAGGTCTGCCCTTCAAAGATGAGACGCTTGAGCGCAGAATGCTCCCCCACCGTCGCATGCCCGAAGTTGGACTCTAACCAAGACGCCAATGTGGCTTCGGGTAAAGGCTGCCCAGGTTGACCCACCGAGTACCCGAGACGCGCCAAAGACTTAAGGTCGAGCCGGTTCAAGGCATTGATGGTCGTCGGGGTCAGGCCCACCTCAGCGCAGCGCTGGTTGAAGTGGTGCTCACTCTCGATAAGGCTGGACATGGCAAGGCAAACTTCCGACAAGGCTTCTGACACACCAAAGACAGCTTGAGCACGCGAACTAGCAGAATCGGGCAACTCACAAGCAGACGCGCAGACCTACCCGGCCCTAACCTATGCACAGACGCGCTCTCTCAGGCTCGATTAACAACACGACAGTCCAACTCAGATCACATGCATCCTGACTTCTCTTAGCAGACATGTCACAGCGCACAAGAAAAATCTACAACATCTCAGCGCAAGCGCTCGCATGACAGCTCAGCCAAAACTTTCTGAGCTGAGGCCTTCTCCCTGAATCTCCTGTCACATAACAGAAGAAGAGCACAAATAGTGCCGCGCACTCTGTGCACCTGAGCTTCTCCACTCCTGCACAGAGGCACCCACTTCATGGGATTTGCTTTTGCAACTGCTCCTTTCGTTCACGCGTTCTTTGCGCATGTGTTGCACACAGGACCCCGCACATCTGCGTCTTCAGCAGGCCGGAACATCCTAGACACAGATCGCCCACACGCAAAGATCTGCTCCTCATCAGGCGTGGCTTTCTGGCCATTCACCAGATGCAGCATCTTGGACCTGCGATGCACCCACCAAACCTGGGCGTCTGCATTCACTGGCGCGCGCCCACGCAAGCGCTGGGCCTTAGCTGGCGGAGGCTGATCCTCTTCATCACTGCTGCTGCAGCCATCGTCGGACGAGGAAGAAGAGGAGTCGTCTTGCTCGCTGGCTCCACACGCGGGGCTCAACGAAAATGGCTCCTCCGGCTCGCTAGCTTCACCTTCCTCCAACTCTGCTGCTGCAGATTGCACACTCTCCTCGTCCTTGCGCTGGTTCTCCAACACCTCAGCAACGGGGGACGGTGGCCGAGGCGGAAACCTGAAGTATCTAGACCTAGCTTCATCGGGTCGGAAATCTCCACCGGCTATGGCTTCAATAATGCGCTGCAGCTCGCGCGTGGGACCGACACACATGTCTCTAGCGTACACGGCATCAGCAGTGGAAGCGCACTTGCAATGTCTTCCCAGCACCGTCTGCGTGCGATCTGACACACCGTATTTGTTGACCCAACTGAGGCAAGTAGCTTTCAAGGAGTGAGAAGAGACGCCCCGTTCGCCCGCTACTGGCGCTGGTAAACCAAGGAACTGCCGTAGGAAAGCAGTCACCTCACCAGACTCAATTGCCCGGCACGAGAACTCCTCGCCTCCACTGTCACGCGGCGCAGGCAGGACTGGCCCGTCAATAGCACCGTCAACAGGCAAGCTCAACCTCTGAAACACATCAACGAGCAAATGCATCCACGGCTTTCCGTGGACGCCAATGGCCGGCACAAGGATGGGCAAAAACTTGCTCTTCTTTTGTGCTGATTTGGCACCTTTATGCTTTCTAGTCAGGATTTCGAGGAACCCACCATACTTGTCATGATCATGCTTGATGGACGAAATCTGCTCGAGGTCAGAATGTCTTGCTCTTCCGTATAAGGCAATCAAGACGTAAGCACACATCGCCCTGTCGACGAGGTGACGAGACACATCTGCTAAACCTTGATGCAGCTGCAGCACCTGATGTACTGACAGCGGTAGTGCTTGTTTGAGGGCTTCCTTTCCCGCAAACATTTGCTGCGCTACCCCTTTCACGCGCTTACTATCAACAACCAAAGCCAAATTAAACCCCAGGACAAAATGGGCAAACCTGGCCGAGCTTAGAAAGGCCTCGGCTTTCGTCGGCGCTGCTTCCATATCCTTTAGCTGCGAAACATAACGCCACGCATTGGCCTCAGAGAGCGGTCCGCTGTAGTCAGGCAGCACGGCATCCCGCCAGCCACGCTGAGAAGCTACGAGCACGCTTCAGTACGGTCAGTGGAGACTTAACCCCAAGGCAAGCCTCGACATTTGCAAAGACAGCTTCTCTGAACGCAGCCTGCTCTGGAACATCTTTTGCTGCCAAGCCTGGCTCACACTCACGCCTGAACCTGACACACACGTCTGTCCAAATGTTGACTGCCTTTAACCAATCCCGCTGGCGCTTCTGTTGCGGGGTGACGCCTTGCCGCGATTTGACTACTTTGGCAAAAACTGGACCTTGTGCAGTTACAAAATTAACGTCCACTGCAGGCTTAATGTTTTCGATCTGAGGCTGCACTGCCGGCACATTTTGCACATTGCCGGGCCAACATGCTGCAAGGCTCGGCTGGAGAGTTGCAGACAGATCGCTGAAGATTGCGCTTACAGAAGGGGACTCCCAAGGCATTTGGATGGAGATAAGCTTGCCCATCCTGCTGAAGGCATCAATTGCTGCATGCTGTACGATGCCTGGCTGAACTCTCGGCGGCGGTGAGCTTTCAGGCTCAAGATCGTCCAAGCGGTCGAACACTCTGATGCCTTTGTCACCTTCTGCACTTTCCGGTTCTGTATCCGCGTCGCTCTCCACTGGAGCGCTCTCCCCTGGACCCCCTTCTTGACCGTCAGAGGCTGCCGAAGAGCCTGCAGTAATGCCGGCCATGGCACCACTTGCGCATGCACTTTGCAAAATTGAACTTGAGATCTCGCCCGACGGGCGGAGCACAGCCATGCGCCAGCTACGGCGAGAGCACACTAAAAGCAAAATGCTAAAAGGGCGCTACCTCCTCTACTTGATTCTACTCGCAAGCTGTGATGTCACAATCTTGCAGAGAACGGCACATCAACACGTGCAACTGCACTACCCCAACACAAGCAGGCGCTCACAGACGCGTGGAACTTGCGAGTTGTTTAGGCTCGTCCAAGTGTGGACTCACTGTTAGCCCAAGCGAAAGAGTTATCATGTCACTGGCTCCATGACGACTCTCAACACTTCACACACGAGCGGTAAACAGCACTAGCATGTATTAGCTGCGCAGCGCACTTCTTCATTTTCTCGGCTATCGCGCGTGTCAGGCTCCTTGGCTATCGGGGCCAAGTGACCGCCCCACACGGGGGCCCTGCAGGAACACACGACGGTGCACTGCAGGCGGCAGAGGCAAAGCTGACAAGACAGAAGCTAAGCACACTCCCCCCCAGTCTCCAAGCGTACACTGCAGCTCAGCTGTTTTTTTCACACCCCGTGGTCTTTGCCAACGGAAATGAGAGAGGGCGGGCGCAAAAAACTTCAACTCTACTCGTTAGCAACAGTAGAGTACATGCCAGAACATCACAGGTGTTCTCATGTTACGCAACACACGGAAGCAACTGCGACGCACGGAAGCAGCACATGACTACACATTCTGGCTTGGACCTGCGAAAGTTTCACAAACGCAGCGGCACACTAGAGGTGTCAATGTAAGACTCCCCAGTCAAGCACTTCCAACACGCGCACGCTGTTTCGCGCATTGCATATGGCCCTTTCTAGCTGAGGGTACACAGTTTGTAGAGGCCTCCCCCCACCCTAAAGATCCAAGTCAAGACGGGCTAGTCATCAGAGATGAAGAGCTCCGTGACAAAGGTGGCACAGCAACATGCACCAACTCACGAACAGGCATATGTGGAGAGAAGACCTGGCTACCCCAAACAACACTCACTACCAAGCTCACAGGCACGCTCATTCACTTTTCGCAGCGGCGCCACCGTACCCTCTACAATCTCGCACTCACACGCTACAGGCTGCCTGTTTTCCAAGGATCGGGACCTCTACACCAACTCTCCAGAACCCCGTACGCACAAGACAAGGCGGGAGGGCGCGCCGACCTTTTGCAGGAAATGCCGGGCAACAGTCAAAGCCCATCTAAGCCCCGGCCACACTACCCAGCTGCTCAGCAGCCAGGACAGTGCACAGGCTCAGCTGTTCAAACTCAATTCGAGCATGCACACTTACAACGTACTATGTATGGATTGATGAATTTACATAATATCCAGAATTAATCATTTAAAGAAACCAAATAATTTAAATAAACCAAACTAATTAAATTACTTAAATTAATTAAATTAGCTAAGTTAATTAAAGTAATTAAATGAAGTAAATTCATTAAATTAAGTATACTATTACAATTAAGTCAATTTCATTAAATTTTTAAGCTATTTAGCTTAATCAAATTATTTACAGAAATTTCCTTAATTAAATTGATGAAATTATGTAAATTGATTCACATTAATTAAATTAATTAAAATCAATTAATTATTAAATAAGAAAAGTAATGAAATAAACTAATTAAGTAAATTAAACAATTAAGTTAATTACATTAACTAAATTAAAGAAATTAATTAAAAAATATTAATTAATTAATTACGTCAATTAAACTTATTAAACTAAATTCACAAATTACTTAACGAATTTTAATTTATTTAATTCATTTTTATTAATTTAAATAATTTGCTGAGTTTAAATAATTAAATAAATTTCATATATGTTTTGAATGTAATTTTTTCCATGACTTTAATGAATTAATTTACTTCATGTAATTAATTGAATTAATTGCATTAATTTAATTCATTTACTTAGTGTAATTAACTTAATTAGTTTAATTACTTTAATTAAATGAAAACACGTTTGAATAGAAAGTGGAAGGATGACAGACCCAAAAACACGGGATGAGTCTCAGTGGATCGTATCCTAAAGGATACTCTCAGCACTTACAATAGCTGGATTCGATTACATCGTCTACAAAAGATCGATCACTCCCACTGCATGAAATTATCATTCACCCCATTGCCTTTATCGGCGAAGGAGCTGAAATGCGTTAGAGCCAAAGCTTATTCGTTGGCATGTTGCAATGAGAGCGGTGGATTCCGACTTAGAGGCGTTCAGTCGTAATCCAACAGACGATAGCTTCGTGGTATTAGCTTTTCAGCTAGCCACACTAACCAAGTATCTGAACGAAGTGTTCCTCTCGCACTGACTTCGATTACTGTCGCAGTAAACTAACGTGTCTCACGACGGTCTAAACCCAGCTCACGCCCTATTAACAATCCGACACTCTGGGAGAAGAGCCGACATCGAAGGATCAAAAAGCAACGTCGCTATGAACGCTTGGCTGCCACAAGCCAGTTATCCCTGCGGTAACTTTTCTGACACCTCTAGCTGAATATTTCTCAGACCTAAAGGATCGATAGGCCATGTTTTCACAGTTTGTATTCGTACTGCAAATCAAAATCAAGCAAGCTTTTCCCCTCTCACCTTTGGACACCTGCGTTATCATTTAACAGATGCGCCGCCCCAGCCAAACTCCCCACCTGACTATGTCTTCCGCACAGATCAGCTGCCAAAAGAGGCAACGTTAACATGATGCAATTTTCAGCCTCACGGAATAAGTAAAATGACATGAAGAGTAGTGGTATTTCAAGATCACCGGAGCTCCCACTCATGCTACACCTGCTAAGAGTC
>CAJNDS010001241.1:0-5000 GCA_905221605.1 Symbiodinium natans | reverse complement strand
GGGCCAGAGCTTCAAACGCAGCAATTAGTGGCTGCAAGTTGCGGTCTCCCTTCTCTAATGGCTTGAGGAACCACGCTGGCAGGTCACGCAGCCGAAGAGATATGGCAAAATAACGGATATTGCGTGGATGAATGTGCTCGCCCGGCTCAATCCACCACCCGCCTAATCCAGCCTGGTCACCCTCAGCGAACGCATCCGCTGCTGCCGCGCCCGAAATTCCGGCCGTAGTGGCTAGTTGGACTGGCACATTGGCCTTCACCACGTCGAGGAAGAACGAAGCTACACGGGCCTCATCCGAGCTCAACACCACCGTCCCCGAGTCCGAGGCCTCAGAGAACTTAACCCACACTCTGCCATTACGCAATCTGGCCGTTAGGAGATCTCGTCTGCAATCCACCGCTCGATTGGACGCTTCAAGCACACGCCAGCCCGCCTGGACATCAGATGTGGCACACGGCCAGGACACAAGCATGGTGTCATCTAGCGCGCCAGCCACCTCCTCGATCTGCTCACGGTCAAGGCACTGCAGGCGCAACTTGGGCTTTGCTAGCGCGTGGAACCACATAGCCAGCCAGGGCCGCAACCAGCGGAGCCCCGCTGTGAACCAGCAAAGACGGCCCACAAGCTTGCGAAGGTCTCGGCGATTGATACTGGCGCCAGGTGAACGCAGCGGCTGCAACACGGCTAGCAGCACAGCACGCTTATCCAAAGGTAGCGTAGCCACTGGCCGCCTCCCCAGGCAGATATCCCAGCCGATCCACCGCAGCGAGTCTGCCAGCTGCAACTTTCTCCAGGAGATTGGAACTCCCATGGACGTCGCCAGCATGATGCACAGACAAGCCAAGAACGGCGCTCGATGTCGAGGAAACAACGCCAAGAGGTCATCAACATATATAACCAAAAAATGACTGTCATGAAGAAGAACATGTGCGCAGCGCACAAAAGCGCCAGCCGCACGGGCCCACCAATAGCCCGCCCAGGAAGCCCCAAAATGCGCCGTGTTATACACGAACCAGTGCTTGCGGCCCTGCTTGTCAACTGCCACAAAAATTGAAAACCCTCGTTCGGCCGGATCGATCCTGATCCGCTTATGAGCCTTAGCCACATCCAACGAGAAGGCCGTCCAGGCCTCATCTTGGTACCGAGACAGGAACTCGGACACGTCAAAGAGTGAGGGCAGCTCGACTTTCTCCAGAATACGGCACAGCAGGTTCGCATTGGAGACAGAACTGTCGCCAACAAGTCGCGGATCCGAACCCTCCTTTTTCACAACGCCCAACTTGCCTGCCGCGCACTTGGCACCAAACCGCGCTTTTGCTTCCGGAAAGCCGCCCGGCAGCCATTCTGCGAACCCGGCATCGATGTCGGCTTGGACCAGACGCATAAGACAGTCTGAATCATCCGTGGCAGAGGCCCAGGGCTCATCATGCACCAACAATTCCAGGCAAGGTCGCTCAGGCCGGTCTACGGGATGCCACACTCCCGAAGCAGGGATATCCGACAGGATACCTGTAGGCACCCCCTTTTGTAATATGTCTGGCAAGTCGGCATCGCAATCCTGCAGATATCCAAGCAATGCGTCCCAGATGCCAAGCGTAAAAGGCTGGCCTTCCGCAACGCGAGCAGTGCACTGCCAACCTCTGCTTCTCAGAAAGGCCACAACGTCCTGCCGAAGGACATCTACCTCATCGTCACGCAGCAGAGGAAGCGGCTCTGCTTGGGTCACATGGGCCAACAAGCGGGGGACCAGGCCCCACTCCGCAATGCGCTCCATCCAAAACCGTCGCAACTCCCACAAGAAGTCGGAACTGCGCGGGGACATCCAATCCGCATCTGACCAAACGCCGCCACCATCCTTCAAACGGAACCGACTACCTGGACAACTACTAGAGTTACTAGGGACACCAGCATGGTGGCGCTCGCTTTCCGCAGTGTGCTTTCCGTCAGGGTATGACGGCGGTGCGATGCACCCATGAACCTGACTGGAACGCAACGCTGAATCCACTGGCCCAGCCTCATCCAGTGGCCCAGAATGACCCCGTCAATGCTGGCGGGGGCACACCGCTGCATGGTGCGACTTGTCCCCGCACACGGCGCACTCGTGTTTGAACCGACACATCTTCGAGGAGCACTTTCCATCAACCCAATCCCAGCACTCGCCATTTCGCAAGCGCTTGCCCGGCGCTCGAGGCGCCTCGGACGGGCGACGCTTGCCATTGCCAAGCCCTGGACGGCGGGGAAGAGGCGGCAATGGTGATGGGGGCAGCGGTACCTTTTCCACCTTGCCGGCTTTAGGGCGCTCCACCAAAACATGACGCAACATATCTCTGTCTACCACCACGTGCGCTAAAGCATCGCTCAAGGAATGACCCGAGAAGCACAACTGGAACACCTCCTCCAATACGGAGCGGTCAGCAGCTTCTGCCTCCAGAACAGTGGGGGGGCGAAAGTTCTCCATCGGCTTCTTGGCATACAGGTGCATAAACTTCTTGACGTACACAGTCCAAGAGTGTAAATGACAGGCATCTACCATAGCAAAGGCATGCGCCCTGGTCTCCAAAGTGTGCTGCACCCGCAAGGCAGCCCCAACCAAGTCAAGGTCCCACTCATCCGGTTGGGAGTCGGGAGTGGCGCGGCTGCGCCGTGCCTTTACCTCCAAGAGCTGTTCCTCACTCAAGATGCGCCGCCAAGGCAACCACTCCCAGAGCTTATCCTGTTTCTGCTGATGGATGGCTTGCAGGTAGCATAGGGCCGGCATCGTCTCGGCAGTCACCACCACGGAGGTGTAGTCTGCTTCGAGTTTTCGCCGAAGTCTTTCCCGATCGCTGGGAGTCAATCGGGAGGCACTTTGCACTGGCATCAAAGCAAGTGAAGCAGTCGAGACACCCCCGTCTGGACCCCGTGGCTGAAGTGCTAGCAGAGGAAGCTTTTGGCATTTCTTCCAAAAGACACGCAGTCTGGCTGCAACAGGGTGTGTGGCCCACTCAACGTCATCTAAACGCTCCAACTCGGTATCCCCCGCCTTGCTCCGCAGCTTCACCAGCCAAGACTCAAACGCTGCTTGATCCACAAATGCGCCACAAAACAGCTCCTCGGAGTCGTAACCAAGCTTCACCACCAAATCCGCCATCTTCTCAGACACGCCAGCGTCCACCATCTGCTTCTTCCACACGGTCATAGGGCCGAAGCAAAAGCAAGAAAGATTGCGTAAAGCAGGCAATTCAATGAGACTTGCAAAAGTCAAACGCTGACCCAAATGCCAACACGCCATGAGGACGCAAGCCGCATCGCCATCCAAACCACCATGGGATAAATACCACAGAATCGGTAGATCGTACGAAGACGCAATCAACGCGAAGCACGAAATAATAGACATCCCACTTGAGGGCACCAAGCAGGCGCCCAAAGCGCGCACCCAGCATCAGCTGGCCACCGCAACGCACCCAAAGTGCGAGCGGCCCCGTCAGTAGCGGACCCAAAACCACCAGCGCCCACTCTGGAGCCAAAGCCAACCCTTCTAGGTTGGACAACTGCGACGGCAGTCCCCAAGAAAAGAGGCCAACTCAGGGCCGTGACACAGACGCGGCCGTCAGCTCACACACACCCGAAGCATGCGCTGTGATGGCACGGGCTAAAGCCCTCCATGCCTGGATCCTTTGTGCGGACTTCGTAGCGATCCCCAAGCTCACCGCCCGGTCGACACGCCTTGCCGTACTGCGCTTCCTCAGATGCTGCTGCACGCGTGGAGGGCTCGCGACGCACCGCGCGATGATACCAGCCACTTACTAGGTTCAAAATCCAAGGGCCCGCCTCAAGCAGCACTTCATTCTCGGCATCTGAGGCAGCGGAAAGAGCATCGCTTTGCACACTATCTGTATCCAGTTCATCACAGTCCGCGGCCAGCATGCTCGACGCATCGGAGCCGTCATCTTCATCTTCTGTCTCTGTGTCAGACTCCATCTCTCCCGGCTCACACCGCTGCACCAGCAAGGCGCCCGGATCCTTTTCTGGCACGGCCACTATCCCACGGGCCAACGCTGTGCACGGCACCCAGCCTGCACGCACGGCCTTAATCACCGACCGCTGGCAGCGAAGTGCAGGTAGGACATCATCTCTGCGGTACTTTTCCACGCACCCAGAGGAATTGCGCAAGCGATGGTGTCCTTGGGCTGCCCGCTCCTCAACTCCCACTTGCAGCTGCAGGCCCCAGGTCAGCAGTGTAGTTTTCAGGCTGTGGAGCGTGAATTTGCGTGCGTCCTCAACAGTCAAGGATGTATACTTAACAAGACAGCGCCGGAAATGCGCAAGTGCAGTAGAGTAGGGCATTGGCCCTTTCTCATAGCCCAGCAGGAAGTCGCGATCAGGGGACTCCGTGTGAACGTCCAGCAGTGCCTCGCCGAGCTGTTGTGCCCAGTCATTGCCAGTGGCACCCGCCAACTGGCAGCCCCAGGCAAATCCAGTCGGGCAGGTTTTACTCCTCCAGCACCACCCCCGTAGGGAGCCACCCGCACACAGAATCGAAGATAGGTCAATGCGCTGTGCGTCTGAAAAACGTAACCCAGCCCACAGCATGACAAGGAAGCAGCCAACAAGAAACCGATCTGCAGCCTCCTCGCCTATCAGTGCAGCCTGCTCGAGTTCACATACGGCAAACAAGGGGAGGGGCAGGGCCTCTGAAGGTGCGCGACGCTGCCACTTCTGCGCAGATAACCAAGATATCACAACTGGCCCGCGGAGAATCCCATCCAGTGCTTCAAGAAGCAGCTTGTGCGCGATGAAGCGCAGGGCGTAAATCACACCGCGCGCCGCTCCCGATCTTCGGGCGCCACGATCGCTGCTAGCACCCTCGGCCAGCGCCTCCAAGAAATCAAGGACATCAGGGCACGAAGGGCGACCTGCCTGCACGCCAGAAGCTCGGCAGAAAATAAGCCAGCGCCGCCAGCCGCTCAGGTGCTTCTTCAGCGTGCTGGGGGCACGGTCCTTAAACAGGAACGCCAACC
>CAJNDS010001240.1:0-27182 GCA_905221605.1 Symbiodinium natans | reverse complement strand
AAGGTTCCAGCGCAACAGTGATGACGTGGGTGCCCCTTCACCTTCAAGGAAATCTTCAAGGAAATCTCTTGGTCCAGGGTAGTTCCGATGATGGTCGCCGCCCGCCAGCTGTTCAAGGGGGTTCGGCCTCACGATCACATATCAGCAACAGCTCTCGAAAAATCCTAGGAAGTTAAATTCCGGGAATTTTCGGGATCCCCCGGGTTCAGGGTTTTACGCTTTACGGTGTAGGGTTTTGGGGTTTAATAGAAATTGTATAGGGTTTGTGTCCGGAGTTTTGTCGTGTTTTGGGGGGGTTTTGTTTTTTGCTTTTGCTGTAATGGTTTGGGTTCTGTCGGGTGTGGTGGGGGGTGGGTGGTTTTGGGGTGCTGAGGGGTTGGGGCTGAAAGGTTGGGGTTTTGGGGGATTTTCTCGAATGCCCGTGGTGGTGGTCCCGTGGTGGTGGTCCGTGGTCCCGTGGTGTTCGTCGTGGTGGTCCCACAATGTGGTGGTGCTCCTTGGGTAGTGGTGGTCTGTCGTGGTGGTGGCGGTGTTCGTGGTGGTGGTGGTCTCTGGTGGCCGTCGTGGTGGTCCCGTGGTGGTGGTCCCATGGTGGTGGCCGGGTGGTGGTGGTTCGTGGCGGTGGTCCGCGGTGGTGGTCTCGTGGTGGTGGTTCCGTGGTGGTGGTCTTGTGGTGGTTGTCTCGTGGTGGTGGTCCCGTGGTGGTGGTCCCATGGTGGTGGCCGGGTGGTGGTGGTCCGTGGCGGTGGTCCGCGGTGGTGGTCTCGTGGTGGTGGTTCCGTGGTGGTGGTCTTGTGGTGGTTGTCTCGTGTTGGTGGTCTCGTGGTGGTGGTCTTGTGGTGGTCTCGTGGTGAGGGTGGTCCGTGATTTGGGATCTTCTTTTCAAGGATGCTTGGGTCATTTGATTTTCGATTCATAGAGGGGATTCCATAGGACCATCGAAATCCAACGTCTTGATGCCATCGCAAGCTTCTTGGATCTATAAGAATGATTTATGGATTTTCTTTTCATTCGAATTCTTTATAGGATGATTATGGACCGAATCTATTTCTTGAATATGATGGATATTATTGGAGGAGATTGAAATCATATTTCGTCTCATCAGAACTCACTTTTGATTCTTTGTATTTAGGAATCTTCGATTCTTCTTATTCTTTTTTCGTCTTTATGGCGGCGGGCTTTTGTGTACGTCGAGGTGTCTTGGAGACCACGAAATTTTTGGTTGGTCGCGTTTCTGGTTCCAGATATTTGGATGCAGAAGTCGTCGTAGTCTCTTACCACTATGTCTCTTTTCTTAATTGGTGCTTTTGGGAGCAGAAGCCTCTTACTTACGCCCATGATCGGGCGTAGATGTCGCTTACACCTATACACCCTTTCTGAATCTTCATTTATGGGATGACTTACAATTGGGGGATGATGACGGATTTTTAACCATGTCGAGGTATCCTGGAGAATTCGAAATTCATCTTGCTCTCGTGGATGAGGATTCCCTTTCATTGTTTAGGCGCACATAACGCCTGGATGATGAATTTCATTTATAGAATAAATTTCTGGATTCGAATTTGGATACTTTGTCCCTTCAGACAGCCAGATCCTAAGTCTTAAGCGACAATCCCTAAATCTTACCTTCACATTTCATCATTCGTTCGAGTTCTTATTGACGCTCGCGCGTCAGGCTCTCAGAATTCTATAAAGGGATCACGAAATTAAGTGGATCTTTTATTTGTGCGTATTTCTTCAAAGCTTTGGCGTACGTCTTCTTAGGTGAATATGCCGTCGATGGAATCGACGGGTCCCCTCTAGTATTCATATAATTTCGATCGTATCAAGAAGAAATTCTCTTTCTTTGAGTTTTTAAGATCATCATTCGATATTGGCAAAATCTCAATATAAGATATCGTTTCTGAATATCCATGATTGATCATATAGGGAGAAATCTTCGATGTATGATCAATCATGGACACTCATAGAATTTCGGACGAACCAAGAAGAAATCTATTTTCTTCGAGATATTACGATCATCATTCGATAATAAATATCAGGAAATCCATTGGATTCTCAAAAAACATGGGTTTTGGACACTCAGGAAAGTCGTTGGGCACTCAAAAAAATATGATGGGAACTCCCTGGGCTCTCAAAACAAACATGAGTTTTGGGCACCGAAAACAAATGTCAGGAAACTCGCTGGGCTTTCGAACAACATGTACATGAAATTTGGTCAGGAAACCCGGGGGGCTCTTAGGACAAAAAACAACATGAATTTTGGGCACCAAAACAAATGACAGGAAACCTTCTGGGCTCTCCATAAAAATGAGTTTTGGACACCAACAACAAATGTCAGGAAACTCATTGGGATCTCAAAAAAAAATGTGTTTTGGGCGCCAAAAACAAATGTCAGGAAACTCGCCGGGCTCTCAAACAACCTGTACAAGAGTTTTGTGCACCAAGAGCAAATGTGGGGGCTGTCAAAAAAAACATGAGTCTTGGGCGCCAAAAACAAAGGTCAGGAAACTCATGGGGCTCTCAAAAAAGTATGAGTTTTGGGCACCAAAACAAATGTCAGGAAATCTTCTGGGCTCTCCAGAATTATGCGATTTGGGCACTCAGCAAACTCGCTGAGCTTTCAAAAAAACAGGAGTTTTGGTAACCAAAACAAAGGTCAGGAAACTCGCCGGGCTCTCAAAAAGCATGAGTTTTGGAACCAAAAAACAAATGTCAGGAAACCCGCTGGGCTCTTTAAAACAATACATGAATTTTGGGCACCAAAACAAATGTCAGGAAACCTTCTGGGCTCGCCAAAAACATGAGTTTTGGACACCAACAACAAATGTCAGGAAACTCACTGGGATCTCAAAAAAAACATGTGTTTTGAGCGCCAAAAACAAATGTCAGGAAACTCGCCGGGCTCTCAAACAACCTGTACAAGAGTTTTGTGCACCAAAAGCAAATGTCGGGGCTGTTAAAAACAAACATGAGTCTTGGGCACCAAAAACAAATGTCAGGAAACCCATTGGGCTCTCAAAAAAGCATGAGATTTGGGCACCAAAACAAATGTCAGGAAACCTTCTGGGCTCTCAAAGAACATGAGTTTTGGGCACCAAAAACAAAGGTCAGGAAACTCGCCGGGCTCTCAAAAAGCATGAGTTTTGGAACCAAAAAACAAATGTCAGGAAACCCGCCGGGCTCTTTAAAACAATACATGAATTTTGGGCACCAAAACAAATGTCAGGAAACCTTCTGGGCTCTCCGAAAACATGAGTTTTGGACACCAACAACAAATGTCAGGAAACTCACTGGGATCTCAAAAAAACATGTGTTTTGGGCGCCAAAAACAAATGTCAGGAAACTCGCCGGGCTCTCAAACAACCTGTACAAGAGTTTTGTGCACCAAAAGCAAATGTCGGGGTTGTCAAAAAAACCCACTGGGCTCTCAACAAAGCATGAAATTTGGGCACCAAAACATATGTCAGGAAACCTTCTGGGCTCTCCAGAATTATGTGTTTTGGGTACTCAGGAAACTCGCTGAGCTCTCGAAAAAAAGTTTTGGGCACCTCTCAAAAAGCATGAGTTTTGGAACCAAATATCAGGAAACCCGCCGGGCTCTTAAAACAACAAAACACATGAATTTTGCAAGAAGTGACAGACTGGCCTGGACTTGTTTGCCCCGCCCCCAAGATGCACCCAAGAAGTGACAGAATGGTCTGGACATGTTCAAGCACAATCAATTTAGTTTCAAAGCTTTGTGACCAAAACTCTTGCCAGGCCATGGAGCTAGTTTCAAAGCTTTGTGACCACGCCCAACCCACCCACAAGCGGACAACACCGTGACCCGCCAAACCCACCCACAAGCGAACAACACTGTGACACGCCCAACCCACCCACAAGCAGACAACACCGTGACACTCCCAACCCACCCCCTGCAAGTGGACAATACCGTGACACGCCCAACCCACCCACAAGCGGACAACACCGTGATACGCCCAACCCACCCACAAGCGGACAACGCCGTGACACACCCAACACTCCCACAAGCGGACAGCACCGTGACACGCCCAACCCAGCCGCAAGCGGACAACACCGTGACACGATCAACCTACCCACAAGCGGACAACAGTGTGACACTCCCAACCCACCCATAAGCGGACAACACCGTGACACACCCAACCCACCCACAAGCGAACAACACTGTGACACGGCCACCCCACCCGCAGGCGGACAACACCGTGACACACCCAGCCCACCCACAAGCGGACAACACTGTGACACGCCCAACCGACCTCCAAGCGGACAACACCGTGACACGTCAAACCCACCCACAAGTGGACAACACCGTGACACGCCCAACCCATCCACAGGCGGACAACGCCATGACGTGTCCAACACACTCACAAGCGGACAGCACTGTGACACGCCCAACCCACCCACAAGCGGACAACACCGTGACGCAACACGCCCAACCCACCCACAGGCGGACAACACCGTGACACACCCAACCCGCCCACAAGCGGACAACACCATGACAGGCCCAACCCACCCACAAGCGGACAACACCGTGACACGGCCAACCCACCCGCAAGCGGACAACACCGTGACACACCCAGCCCACCCACAAGCGGACAACACCGTGACACGCCCAACCCACCTCCAAGCGGACAACACCGTGACACGCCAAACCCGCCTGCAAGTGGACAACACCGTGACGCACCCAGCCCACCCGCAAGCGCACGGCACCGTGACACGCCCAACCCACCCACAAGCGGACAACACCGTGATCGCCCAACCCACCCACAAGCGGACAACACCGTGATTACCGTGACACGCCCAACCCACCCACAAGTGGACCACACCGTGACACACCCAACACTCCCACAAGCGGACAGCACCGTGACACGCCCAACCCAGCCGCAAGCGGACAACACCGTGACACGATCAACCCACCCACAAGCGGACAACAGTGTGACACTCCCAACCCACCCATAAGCGGACAACACCGTGACACACCCAACCCACCCACAAGCGAACAACACTGTGACACGGCCACCCCACCCGCAGGCGGACAACACCGTGACACACCCAGCCCACCCCCAAGCGGAAAACACCGTGACACGCCCAACCGACCTCCAAGTGGACAACACCGTGACACGTCAAACCCACCCACAAGTGGACAACACCGTGACACGCCCAACCCATCCACAGGCGGACAACACCGTGACGTGTCCAACACACTCACAAGCGGACAGCACTGTGACACGCCCAACCCACAAGCGGACAACACCGTGACGCAACACGCCCAACCCACCCACAGGCAGACAACACCGTGACACACCCAACCCGCCCACAAGCGGACAACACCGTGACACGCCCAACCCACCCACAAGCGGACAACACCGTGACACTCCCAACCCACCCCCTGCAAGTGGACAACACCGTGACACGCCCAACCCATCCACAAGCGGACAACACCGTGACACGCCCAACCCACCCACAAGCGGACAACACCGTGACATGCCCAACACTCCCACAAGCGGACAACACCGTGACACACCCAACCCACCCATAAGCGAACAACACTGTGACACGGCCAACCCACCCGCAAGCGGACAACACCGTGACACGCCCAACCCACCCACAAGAGGACAACACCGTGACACGCCCAACCCACCCACAGGCGGACAACACCGTGACACGCCAAACCCACCCGCAAGTGGACAACACCGTGACACGCCCAACCCATCCACATGCGGACAACAGCGTGACAACGCCCAACCCACCCACAAGAGGACAACACCGTGACACGCCCAACCCATCCACAGGCGGATAACACCGTGACACGTCCAACACACTCACAGGCGGACAGCACTGTGACACGCCCAACCCACCCACAAGCGGACAACACCGTGACGCACCCAGCCCACCCGCAAGCGCACGGCACCGTGACACGCCCAACCCACCCACAAGCGGACAACACCGTGATCGCCCAACCCACCCACAAGCGGACAACACCGTGACACGCCCAACCCACCCACAAGCGGACAACACCGTGACACTCTCAACCCACCCCGTGCAAGTGGACAACTCCGTGAACACCGTGACACGCCCAACCCACCCACAAGTGGACAACACCGTGACACACCCAACCCACCCACAAGCGGACAACACCATTACACGTCCAACCATCCAACCCACCCGCAATCGGACCACACCGTGACATTCGCAAAACCTCGAAATAAGAGATCGGTTTTGAATATCGATGATTGATCATATAGGAAGGAAGAAATCTTCGATATATAATCATGGATATGCAAAGGATTCGTATGAATCAAAAAGAAATTCTATTTCTTTGAGGTTTTACGATCATCCTTCGATATTCGCAAAATCTCAAAATAAGAGAAGGGAGAAATCTTCGATATATGATCACTCATCGATATTTGCAGAATTGCGGGGGAATCAAGGAGATATTTTCTTTCATTGAGGTTTTGTGATCATCATTCGATATTCGCAAATCCTCAAAATAGATGAATATATTGAATATCTATGATTGGTCATATAGATCATATAGGAAGCAAGAAATATACGATATATGATCAATCATGGATATTCGAAGAATTTCGGGCGGATCAATTCGAGCTTCTTTATCTTCGAGTTTATGCGATCATCATTCGACATTCGCAGAATATTTTTGAATATCTACGATTGATCATTTGGGAAGAGAGAAATCTTCGATATACGATCCAGCACCCAACCCACCCACAAGCGAACAACACTGTGACACGGCCACCCCACCCGCAGGCGGACAACACCGTGACACACCCAGCCCACCCACAAGTGGACAACACCGTGACACGCCCAACCGACCTCCAAGTGGACAACACCGTGACACGTCAAACCCACCCACAAGTGGACAACACCGTGACACGCCCAACCCATCCACAGGCGGACAACACCGTGACGTGTCCAACACACTCACAAGCGGACAGCACTGTGACACGCCCAACCCACAAGCGGACAACACCGTGACGCAACACGCCCAACCCACCCACAGGCAGACAACACCGTGACACACCCAACCCGCCCACAAGCGGACAACACCGTGACACGCCCAACCCACCCACAAGCGGACAACACCGTGACACTCCCAACCCACCCCCTGCAAGTGGACAACACCGTGACACGCCCAACCCATCCACAAGCGGACAACACCGTGACACGCCCAACCCACCCACAAGCGGACAACACCGTGACATGCCCAACACTCCCACAAGCGGACAACACCGTGACACACCCAACCCACCCATAAGCGAACAACACTGTGACACGGCCAACCCACCCGCAAGCGGACAACACCGTGACACGCCCAACCCACCCACAAGAGGACATTACCGTGACACGCCCAACCCACCCACA
The DNA here is from genome assembly GCA_905221605.1 of Symbiodinium natans. Classification (NCBI taxonomy): domain Eukaryota; class Dinophyceae; order Suessiales; family Symbiodiniaceae; genus Symbiodinium; species Symbiodinium natans. Next base: position 19,778 of record CAJNDS010001240.1, on the reverse strand, counting down.
GGCGGACAACACCGTGACACGCCAAACCCACCCGCAAGTGGACAACACCGTGACACGCCCAACCCATCCACATGCGGACAACAGCGTGACAACGCCCAACCCACCCACAAGAGGACAACACCATGACACGCCCAACCCACCCACAGGCGGACAACACCGTGACACGCCAAACACACCCACAAGTGGACAACACCGTGACACGCCCAACCCATCCACAGGCGGATAACACCGTGACACGTCCAACACACTCACAGGCGGACAGCACTGTGACACGCCCAACCCACCCACAAGCGGACAACACCCTGACGCACCCAGCCCACCCGCAAGCGCACGGCACCGTGACACGCCCAACCCACCCACAAGCGGACAACACCGTGATCGCCCAACCCACCCACAAGCGGACAACACCGTGACACGCCCAACCCACCCACAAGCGGACAACACCGTGACACTCTCAACCCACCCCCTGCAAGTGGACAACTCCGTGAACACCGTGACACGCCCAACCCACCCACAAGTGGACAACACCGTGACACACCCAACCCACCCACAAGCGGACAACACCATTACACGTCCAACCATCCAACCCACCCGCAATCGGACCACACCGTGACACTCGCAAAACCTCGAAATAAGAGATCGTTTTTGAATATCGATGATTGATCATATAGGAAGGAAGAAATCTTCGATATATAATCATGGATATGCAAAGGATTCGTATGAATCAAAAAGAAATTCTATTTCTTTGAGGTTTTACGATCATCCTTCGATATTCGCAAAATCTCAAAACAAGAGATGGCAGAAATCTTCGATATATGATCACTCATCGATATTTGCAGAATTGCGGGAGAATCAAGGAGACATTTTCTTTCATTGAGGTTTTGTGATCATCATTCGATATTCGCAAATCCTCAAAATAGATGAATATATTGAATATCTATGATTGGTCATATAGATCATATAGGAAGCAAGAAATATACGATATATGATCAATCATGGATATTCGAAGAATTTCGGGCGGATCAATTCGAGTTTCTTGATCTTCGAATTTATGCGATCATCATTCGACATTCGCAGAATATTTTTGAATATCTACGATTGATCATTTGGGAAGGGAGAAATCTTCGATATATGATCCAGCAACCAACCCACCCACAAGCGAACAACACTGTGACACGGCCACCCCACCCGCAGGCGGACAACACCGTGACACACCCAGCCCACCCACAAGCGGACAACGCCGTGACACGCCCAACCGACCTCCAAGCGGACAACACCGTGACACGTCAAACCCACCCACAAGTGGACAACACCGTGACACGCCCAACCCATCCACAGGCGGACAACACCGTGACGTGTCCAACACACTCACAAGCGGACAGCACTATGACACGCCCAACCCACCCACAGGCGGACAACACCGTGACGCAACACACCCAACCCACCCACAGGCGGACAACACCGTGACACACCCAACCCGCCCACAAGCGGACAACACCATGACAGGCCCAACCCACCCACAAGCGGACAACACCGTGATACTCCCAACCCACCCCCTGCAAGTGGACAACACCGTGACACGCCAAACCCACCCACAAGTGGACAACACCGTGACACGCACAACCCATCCATAGGCGGACAACACCGTGACACGTCCAACACACTCACAAGCGGACAGCACTGTGACACGCCCAACCCACCCACAAGCGGACAACACCGTGACGCACCCAGCCCACCCGCAAGCGCACGGCACCGTAACACGCCCAACCCACCCACAAGCGGACAACACCGTGATCGCCCAACCCACCCACAAGCGGACAACACCGTGACACGCCCAACCCACCCACAAGCGGACAACACCGTGACACTCTCAACCCACCCCCTGCAAGTGGACAACTCCGTGAACACCGTGACACGCCCAACCCACCCACAAGTGGACAACACCGTGACACGCCCAACCCACCCACAAGCGGACAACACCATTACACGTCCAACCGTCCAATCCACCCGCAAGCGGACCACACCATGACATTCGCAAAACCTCGAAATAAGAGATCTTTTTTGAATGTCCATGATTGATCATATAGGAAGGAAGAAATCTTCGATATATAATCATGGATATGCAAAGGATTCGCATGAATCAAGAAGAAATTCTATTTCTTTGAGATTTTACGATCATCCTTCGATATTCGCAAAATCTCAAAATAAGAGATGGCAGAAATCTTCGATATATGATCTCTCATCGATATTTGCAGAATTGCGGGAGAATCAAGGAGACATTTTCTTTCTTTGAGATTTTGCGATCATCATTCGATATTCGCAAATCCTCAAAATAGATGAATATATTGAATATCTATGATTGATCATATAGATCATATAGGATGCAAGAAATATACGATATATGATCAATCATGGATATTCGAAGAATTTCGGGCGGATCAATTCGAGTTTCTTGATCTTCGAATTTATACGATTATCATTCGATATTCGCAGAATATTTTTGAATATCTATGATTGATCATATGGGAAGGGAGAAATCTTCGATATACGATCCAGCATGCATATTCATAGAATTATGGGCGAATCAAGAAGAAATTCTTTTTCTTTGAGATTTTACGATCATTCGATATTCGTAAAATCTCAAAAGAAGGGAGCTCTTTTGAGTATCCACGATTGATTATATAGGAAGAAATCTTCGATGTGTGTGATCAATCATGAATATTCATAGAATATCCAACGCATCAAGAAGAAATTCTCTTTTTCTTTGAGGTTATGCGATCATCATTTCGACATTCGCTGAATTCTTTCGAATATTTATGATTGTCATATGGAAAGTCAGAAATCTTCGATATATGATCAATCATAGATATTCATATAATTTCGATCGTGTCAAGAAGAAATTCCCTTTCTTTGAATTTTGAAGATCATCATTCGATATTCGCAAAATCTCAATATAAGATATCATTTCTGAATATCCATGATTGATCATATGGGGAGAAATCTTCGAATCATGGGTATTCATAGAATTTCGGACGAATCAAGAAGAAATTTACTTTCTTTGAGATATTACGATCATCATTCGATAACAAATATCAGGAAACCCATTGGATTCTCAAAAAACATGGGTTTTGGACATTCAGGAAAGTCGTTGGGCTCTCAAAAAAATATGACGGGAACTCCCTGGGCTCTCAAAACAAACATGAGTTTTGGGCACCAAAAAGAAATGTCAGGAAACTCGCTGGGCTTTCGAACAACATGTACATGAGTTTTGGTCAGGAAACCCGGGGGGTTCTTAGGACAAAAAAACAATACATGACTTTTGGGCACCAAAACAAATGTCAGGAAACCTTCTGGGCTCTCCAAAAAACATGAGTTTTGGACACCAACAACAAATGTCAGGAAACTCATTGGGATCTCAAAAAAAACATGTGTTTTGGGCGCCAAAAACAAATGTCAGGAAACTCGCCGGGCTCTCAAACAACCTGTACAAGAGTTTTGTGCACCAAGAGCAAATGTCGGGGCTGTCAAAAAAAACACATGAGTCTTTGGCACCAAAAACAAAGGTCAGGAAACTCATGGGGCTCTCAAAAAAGCATGAGTTTTGGGCACCAAAACAAATGTCAGGAAACCTTCTGGGCTCTCCAGAATTATGTGATTTGGGCACTCAGCAAACTCGCTGAGCTTTCAAAAAAACAGGAGTTTTGGGTACCAAAACAAAGGTCAGGAAACTCGCCGGGCTCTCAAAAAGCCTGAGTTTTGGAACCAACAAACGGCTCGCCAAAAACATGAGTTTTGGACACCAACAACAAATGTCAGGAAAGTCGCTGGGATCTCAAAAACAAAACATGTGTTTGGGCGCCAAAAACAAATGTCAGGAAACTCGCCGGGCTCTAAAACAACCTGTACAAGAGTTTTGTGCACCAAAAGCAAATGTCGGGGCTGTCAAGAAAAACATGAGTCTTGGGCACCAAAAACAAATGTCAGGAAACCCATTGGGCTCTCAAAAAAGCATGAGATTTGGGCACCAAAACAAATGTCAGGAAACCTTCTGGGCTCTCAAAGAACATGAGCTTTGGGCACCAAAAACAAAGGTTAGGAAACTCGCCGGGCTCTCAAAAAGCATGAGTTTTGGAACCAAAAAACAAATGTCAGCAAACCCGCCGGGCTCTTTAAAACAATACATGAATTTGGGCACCAAAACAAATGTCAGGAAACCTTCTGGGCTCTCCAAAAAAATTAGTTTTGCACACCAACAACAAATGTCAGGAAACTCACTGGGATCTCAAAAAAAACCATGTGTTTTGGGCGCCAAAAACAAATGTCAGGAAACTCGCCGGGCTCTCAAACAACCTGTGCAAAAGTTTTGTGCACCAAAAGCAAATGTCGGTGCTGTCAAAAAAGACATGAGTCTTGGGCACCAAAAACAAAGGTCAGGAAACCCATGGGGCTCTCAAAAAAGCATGAGTTTTGGGCACCAAAACAAACGTCAGCAAACCTTCTGGGCTCTCCAGAATTATATCTTGGGCACCTTTCAAAAAGCATGAGTTTTGGAACCAAAAAATAAATGTCAGGAAACCCGCCGGGCTCTTTAAAACAATACATGAAGTTTGGGCACCAAAACAAATGTCAGGAAACCTTCTGGGCTCTCCAAAAACATGTGTTTTGGGCGCCAAAAACAAATGTCAGGAAACTCGCCGGGCTCTCAAACAACCTGTACAAGAGTTTTGTGCACCAAAAGCAAATGTCGGGGTTGTCAAAAAAACCCACTGGGCTCTCAACAAAGCATGAAATTTGGGCACCAAAACATATGTCAGGAAACCTTCTGGGCTCTCCAGAATTATGTGTTTTGGGTACTCAGGAACTCGCTGAGCTCTCGAAAAAAAATTTTGGGCACCTCTCAAAAAGCATGAGTTTTGGAACCAAATATCAGGAAACCCGCCGGGCTCTTAAAACAAAAAAACACATGAATTTTGCAAGAAGTGACAGACTGGCCTGGACTTGTTTGCCCCGCCCCCAAGATGCACCCAAGAAGTGACAGAATGGTCTGGACACGTTCAAGCACAATCAATTTAGTTTCAAAGCTTTGTGACCAAAACTCTTGCCAGGCCATGGAGCTAGTTTCAAAGCTTTGTGACCATGTGACACGCCCAACCCACCCACAAGCAGACAACACCGTGACACTCCCAACCCACCCCCTGCAAGTGGACAATACCGTGACACGCCCAACCCACCCACAAGCGGACAACACCGTGATACGCCCAACCCACCCACAAGCGGACAACGCCGTGACACACCCAACACTCCCACAAGCGGACAGCACCGTGACACGCCCAACCCACCCGCAAGCGGACAACACCGTGACACACCCAACCCACCCACAAGCGAACAACACTGCAACCCACCTCAAAGTGGACAACACCGTGACACGCCAAACCCGCCTCCAAGCGGACAACACCGTGACACGCCAAACACGCCCACAACTGGACAACACCGTGACGCACCCAGCCCACCCGCAAGCGGACGGCACCGTGACACGCCCAACCCACCCACAAGAGGACAACACCGTGACACGCCCAACCGACCTCCAAGCGGACAACACCGTGACACATCAAACCCACCCACAAGTGGACAACACCGTGACACGCCCAACCCATCCACAGGCGGACAACACCGTGACGTGTCCAACACACTCACAAGCGGACAGCACTGTGACACGCCCAACCCACCCACAAGCGGACAACACCGTGACGCAACACGCCCAACCCACCCACAGGCGGACAACACCGTGACACACCCAACCCGCCCACAAGCGGACAACACCGTGACAGGCCCAACCCACCCACAAGCGGACAACACCGTGACACGGCCAACCCACCCGCAAGCGGACAACACCGTGACACACCCAGCCCACCCACAAGCGGACAACACCGTGACACGCCCAACCCATGCACAGGCGGACAAAACCGTGACGTGTCCAACACACTCACAAGCGGACAGCACTGTGACACGCCCAACCCACCCACAAGCGGACAACACCGTGACGCAACACGCCCAACCCACCCACAGGCAGACAACACCGTGACACACCCAACCCGCCCACAAGCGGACAACACCGTGACACGCCCAACCCACCCACAAGCGGACAACACCGTGACACTCCCAACCCACCCCCTGCAAGTGGACAACACCGTGACACGCCCAACCCATCCACAAGCGGACAACACCGTGACACGCCCAACCCACCCACAAGCGGACAACACCGTGACATGCCCAACACTCCCACAAGCGGACAACACCGTGACACACCCAACCCACCCATAAGCGAACAACACTGTGACACGGCCAACCCACCCGCAAGCGGACAACACCGTGACACGCCCAACCCACCCACAAGAGGACAACACCGTGACACGCCCAACCCACCCACAGGCGGACAACACCGTGACACGCCAAACCCACCCGCAAGTGGACAACACCGTGACACGCCCAACCCATCCACATGCGGACAACAGCGTGACAACGCCCAACCCACCCACAAGAGGACAACACCGTGACACGCCCAACCCATCCACAGGCGGATAACACCATGACACGCCAAATACACCCACAAGTGGACAACACCGTGACACGCCCAACACACTCACAAGCGGACAGCACTGTGACACGCCCCCAACCCACCCACAAGCGGACAACACCGTGACGCACCCAGCCCACCCGCAAGCGCACGGCACCGTGACACGCCCAATCCACCCGCAAGCGGACACCACCGTGATCGCCCAACCCACCCACAAGCGGACAACACCGTGACACGCCCAACCCACCCAAAAGCGGACAACACCGTGACACTCTCAACCCACCCCCTGCAAGTGGACAACTCCGTGAACACCGTGACACGCCCAACCCACCCACAAATGGACAACACGGTGACACGCCCAACCCACCCACAAGCGGACAATACCATTACACATCCAACCATCCAACCCACCCGCAATCGGACCATACCGTGACATTCGCAAAACCTCGAAATATGAGATCGTTTTTGAATATCAATGATTGATCATATAGGAAGGAAGAAATCTTCGATATATAATCATGGATATGCAAAGGATTCGTATGAATCAAAAAGAAATTCTATTTCTTTGAAATTTTACGATCATCCTTCGATACTCGCAAAATCTCAAAATAAGAGATGGAAGAAATCTTCGATATATGATCACTCATCGATATTTACAGAATTCCGGGAGAATCAAGGAGACATTTTCTTTCTTTGAGGTTTTACGATCATCATTCGATATTCGTGAATCCTCAAAACAGATGAATACATTAAATATATATGATTGATCATATAGATCATATAGAAAACAAGAAATATACGATATATGATCAATCATGGATATTCGAAGAATTTCGGGCGGATCAATTCGAATTTCCCTCGTCTTCGATATATCATCCAACGCCCAACCCACCCACAAGCGAACAACACTGTGACACGGCCACCCCACCCACAGGCGGACAACACCGTCCCACCCACAAGCGGACAACAGCGTGACACGCCCAACCGACCTCCAAGCGGACAACACCGTGACACGTCAAACCCACCCACAAGTGGACAACACCGTGACACGCCCAACCCATCCACAGGTGGACAACACCATGACGTGTCCAACACACTCACAAGCGGACAGCACTGTGACACGCCCAACCCACCCACAAGCGGACAACACCGTGACGCAACACGCCCAACCCACCCACAGGCGGACAACACCGTGACACACCCAACCCGCCCACAAGCGAACAACACCGTGATCGCCCAACCCACCCACAAGCGGACAACACCGTGACACTCCCAACCCACCCCCTGCAAGTGGACAACACCGTGACACGCCCAACCCATCCACAAGCGGACAACACCGTGACACGCCCAACCCACCCGCAAGCGGACAACACCGTGACACGCCCAACACTCCCACAAGCGGACAACACCGTGACACACCCAACCCACCCACAAGCGAACAACACTGCAACCCACCTCAAAGTGGACAACACCGTGACACGCCAAACCCGCCTCCAAGCGGACAACACCGTGACACGCCAAACCCGCCCACAACTGGACAACACCGTGACGCACCCAGCCCACCCGCAAGCGGACGGCACCGTGACACGCCCAACCCACCCACAAGAGGACAACACCGTGACACGCCCAACCCACCCACAGGCGGACAACACCGTGACACGCCAAACCCACCCACAAGTGGACAACACCGTGACACGCCCAACCCATCCATAGGCGGACAACACCGTGACACGCCAAACCCACCCACAAGTGGACAACACCGTGACACGCCCAACCCATCCATAGGCGGACAACACCGTGACACGTCCAACACACTCACAAGCGGACAGCACTGTGACACGCCCAACCCACCCACAAGCGGACAAACGGACAACACCGTGACACGCCCAACCCACCCACAAGCGGACAACACCGTGACACTCTCAACCCACCCCCTGCAAGTGGACAACTCCGTAAACACCGTGACACGCCCAACCCACCCACAAGTGGACAACACCGTGACACGCCCAACCCACCCACAAGCGGACAACACCATTACACGTCCAATCGTCCAACCCACCCGCAAGCGGACCACACCGTGACATTCGCAAAACCTTGAAATAAGACATCGTTTTTGAATGTCCATGATTGATCATATAGAAAGGAAAATCTTCGATATATAATCATGGATATGCAAAGGATTCGCATGAAATGCAAAGAAATTCTATTTCTTTGAAATTTTACGATCATCCTTCGATATTCGCAAAATCTCAAAATAAGAGATGGAAGAAATCTTCGATATATGATCACTCATTGATATTTGCAGAATTCCGGGAGAATCAAGGAGACATGTTTTTTTGAGGTTTTGCGATCATCATTCGATATTCGCAAATCCTCTTGGTCATATAAATCATTTTGGAATCAAAAAAAATCGATAAAAGATCAATCATGGATATTCGAAGATCGGGCGAATCAATTTGAGTTTCTTGATCTTCGAATTTATGCGATCATCATTCGATATTCGCAGAGTGTTTTTGAATCTCTACGATTGATCATATGGGAAGGGAGAAATCTTCGATGTGCGATCCAGCATGCATATTCATAGAGTTCTGGCCGAATCAAGAAGAAATTCTTTTTCTTTGAGATTTTACGATCATTCGATATTTGTAAAATCTCAAAAGAAGGGAGCTCTTTTTAATATCCACGATTGATGAAATAGAGAGAAATTTTCGATGTGTGATCAATCATGAAAATTCATAGAATATCCAACGCATCAAGAAGAAAGTCTTTTTTCTTTGAGGCAATGCTATCATCATGTCGACATTCGTTGAATTCTTCGAATATTTGTCATTGTCATCTGGAGAATGAGAAAATCTTCGATATATGATCAATCAAACAGATATTCATGTTATTTCGATCGTATCAAGAAGAAATTCTCATTCTTTGAGTTTTGAAAATCATCATTCGACATTCGCATAATCTCAAAATAAGATATCGTTTCTGAATATCCATGATTGATCATTTGGGGAGAAATCTTCGATGTATGATCAATCATGGATATTCATAGAATTTCGAACCATGAAGAAATTTATTTTCTTTGAGGTATTGCGATCATCATTCGATCGCAAACATCAGGAAACCCATTGGAGTCTCAAAAAACATGGGAAAACATTATGGGAGCACCCCGGGCTCTCAAACAACATGAATTTTGGGCACCAAAAAGAAATGTCAGGAAACTCGTTGGCCTTTCGAACAATATGTACATGATTTTTGGTCTAGAAACCCGGCCGGCTCTCAGGACAGAAACCAATATATCAATTGTGGGCCTCAAACCAAAAAAAAAACCAATTGTCCGGAAGCAAATGTCAGAAAATTATTTTGCAAGTTGCCAAGCTGGGGCTGGCTCTGTGTCAGCCGGCAATTTCATTAGATGTTCGCTCTGTGGCTTGCCACGCGGGGAATTAGCTTTGTGGCTTGCCAAAGCGGGGTAAGTTCTTGGAGAAGGCTTGAATGGGAATTTAAAATTCAGGCTAGCTCTGTGGCTTCCTAAGTGGTGATTTTGGTTGGAAACTGGCTCTGTGGCTTGCTAAGCGGTGAATTGCAAAAGTTAGCTCTGGCATGCTAAGGAGGGGAAACAGGTTAGCCTTGTGGCTTGCTAAGCGTGGTTTTTCTCCAGAATAGGCTACGTTCTGCTACATTTCGGCTTGCTTTTGTTTGCCCCATTGCATTAGCAGTCCATCTGCACTGTTTGTAAATGTGGAACCAGGCAGGTAAGAGATTATTTTCATTGTTGTGCCGCAAAAATTCTGCCGGCTTCGGGCTCCGACGGGCTTCATTTTGTGTTCTTCGTCCTGGGAGTGTCTCACGTTGTGGCGGACGGGAACCACCACTCACCTCTGGGTTTTTTCATAATAAATCCCTGAGGTTTGGGTTAGAGGTGCGTTTGGACGGGTCTTGGAAGGGCTAATATAACACAATTCTCCGCGTTTTCCAGGAACGCCCTTCTTATTATGCAGTCTGGGGCACAGAGCTATCCTTTGTGTTCTTTTTCCATGCCAAAAGCAGGTTTTTTTGCTTCGAAACTACGGCCCAAAAGATCTTTTGCCACTCCTTGCTGTTGATTTTGCGTGTGTCAGACACAGTTCCATTTCCTTATGGCATTGCCCACCATACCACTGCAAGACGCGCCTTTCATCAGCCAAACACGCCCCTCCAACGTGCACAACACGCAGGCAGCGACAAAGGACCCTGTTGCTTGGTCTCGAAAACCCTGTTTCGCATGAACGACCCGCCAAAGGAGCCCAAGGGACAGCTCCCTGCCCCCCGACTGCATAGTAGGAAAGGCGTTCCTTGGAAAAACCTTGTCCATTTCATTTGATTCTGGCACCTGCAAGACGCACCTCGAAGCCAAACACGCCCTTTCAAAACCCACCCAGACGCACCTATTCGCCGAACGCCCCCCTCTCCAAGACACTCCCAGACTTTCCTCGAACAAAACCCCAAACCCATCCCAGAGCTTATTTATGTGCAAGACACACGCAAAATCAATCGCAAGGACAAAGGAACGTGTTGGCTGTTGTTTCGAAACCAAAACACCCGGCATTTCGCATGTATCCGACCCACGAAAGGAACCTTAAGGAAAGCCCCCTGCCCCAGACCATACCGGGAATACGACTTGTCGCACACCTGCCCATTCCATTTGCGACCAGGAGAAGACTCACCTGCCGATTCCATTTGCTTATGTCACCGCCCCGACCTCTAAGCCAAACACGACCTTCCAAGACCCGCCCAGACGTGCCTCCAACCTCATTGTCCTGTCACCGGACTCGCCTTCATCACACCTTACGTGATACGATGTTCAGGGTCGCACAAGAAGCGGGAATGCGGCCCAAAAACGAGGCTGGGGGTCTTTTTCCGAATGCGGAGAAACGCCTTTCATTTAGATCCAGCTTTTCCCCGAGTCGGATAATTTCGTCGTTTGGCTGGGGGCACTTCCTTTTTGGGTTCATGTTCCGAGGAGTGCAGAAGTGCCTCGTTTCGCTCATGTGTATTTTAATCGAGGTTTCTGTCTTTAGGTTGTGGAAAAATGTACGGGTTTGAGAGGGTTTTTTTTCTCTTCTGAATACAAACTCCTCGAGAATCAGAAGCTTTCCGGAGATGCGGGACAGCGCCTTGGCCATCCAGTGCCTCCGTGTCGAGAAAAGTTGCTTGGCGGCCTCTCCGGCTCCAGGCAAGTGGACATGCGCACGCGTCGGATTCGTCGTATTCAAACATGTTGGGTTCTTGACTGCATTATACCATTTTTGGAGGTCTTGCAAAAGAGTTTATCGCCCTTGTGGTAGTGTTGCAAAGTAAACGACATGGGTTTTCGAGGGTGGCCGACCCTGTGTTTTGCGTGGTGGATCCGTGCCGGCGATCCGTCCGTCCGCCCGCCATTGACATATTATTTTTACGTTGTAGTTGATTGTTTTGTGCGTTCCGATTACATCTGAAAGTTGGCGTTGTATTAATATATATATATATAGGTGTCGGGATGAGAATGGTGCCTTGAGAAAGATTTTTGATATAGGAAAAAGAGGCTGGAAATAAGATATTTGGATTCTGGATATGAGAATTTTATGATCACCCTTGATAATCGGCACACGATTTTTTTTTCTTAGATTTGATCATGGAGAATAGAATATATCATTAATTGATTTATTCTCATTGAAGAGATCGCGAGGACTTTTTCGTAAATGAAGACCTTAATATTGATACGATTTGCAGAAAAAAGAGATAAATTGGGTATTTTCATTGGTGATGATATTATCCCAAAAGCACCAATTATCGCAGAAATGACATGGCAGAAAAATCATCTCAAATGAAACAAAGAGAACTCCCAGAAACACAACAAACGAAAAAGCAGGCGAAATCCTAAGTGAGACCGGCCACGTTTGGGCAATGCACCCACCACCACCCCCAATTGAGGGAAGACGCCAGAATCAAGAGAAAACAAAACAAAGACGAAGGAGTTTTCCAAAAGTGAAACAGATAAGAATTTTGTGAAATTCTTGAAGATTCGGCTGAATTTGGAATGCCGGATATTTATGGAAAAGATAATCGAATTTGCAGAAATATCTTGCTTACCACGATATATTCATGTATCACCTCGTCCCCTCGCCCAAAGAAACGTATGATTACAAATCATTTATGTCCCACTTCGCCACCGCAAACAAATAACCCGAAACCACACCGCCAAAGAACTCCGATGATCAAATTCTAAATGTTTCTGACACCCTTTGATACTAACACATGAAAAAAATTTTAAATATCGAAGTATTGTGATACTTCGACTGAAATATTTTTTTGGAACGATTTTTCGTTCTGGAATTGTGTTTTTCTATCATTTTTGTGTCGTCTTCTTGACACGAATTTGTCTAACGTTGCATCACAGAGTATCCTCTCCGTACTTCCCGGATTGGCGATCGATATCCTTTACCATAATTCTTTGAATTGTAATATTATTAATATTATTGGCAAACCATTTTTCAAAATCTATCTGAGAAAAATATCGTAATGGAGGCTCTCTCTTAAGTGGGAGTGTCCCCGCACCCCTACATTACAGCTGAGAGGATCGGAATTTGAAGTTTCGAGTATACAGTCCCACAACGAAACTGGATTATATTCCAGTTTCGACCCTCTCAGTAGCTCATCTGTGCCCCGATTTCCCGCCCCGAAATTTGCTCGTATTCGGAATCGCATCACAGTGCAGTTCTGGGCTGCGGACCGCCACAAGGGGAACAGGGAAGAGAAAAAAAAACCCAGCCTACCCCCAGCCCCAAAAAAAACCCAGCCCCACCCCAGCCCCAAGCCCAGCCCCAGCCCCAAAAAAAACCCAGCCCCACCCCAGCCCCAAGCCCACCCCAGCCCCAGCCCCAAAAAAAACCAGCCCCACCCCAGCCCCAAGCCCACCCCAGCCCCAGCCCCAAAAAAACCCAGCCCCACCCCAGCCCCAAGCCCACCCCAGCCCCAAAAAAACCCAGCCCCAGCCCCAGCCCCAAGCCCAGCCCCAGCCCCAAGCCCACCCCAACCCCAGCCCCAAAAAAACCCAGCCCCAGCCCCAAGCCCACCCAGCCCCAAAAAACCCAGCCCTCAGCCGCCAGCCCCAAGGCAAGCCAGAGAAGCAGGGCAGAAAAGAAAGCCAACCCCAGCCCCCAGCCCCAAGCCAAGGGGAGCCAAGGGGAGAAGAAGGGGTGGCACTCCACAGGTCCGCAGCCCAGAACTGCACTGTGATGCGATTCCTCCTACTCCGCAAATTTCGGGGCGGGAAATCGGGGCACAGATGAGCTACTGAGAGGGTCGAAACTGGAATATAATCCAGTTTCATTGTGGGACTGTATACTCGAAACTTCAAACTCCGATCCTCTCAGCTGTAATGTAGGGGTGCGGGGACACTCCCACTTAAGAGAGAGGTGGTTTCGCAAGCCACGTTCCGCGTCCACGTTCCGCGTCTACACTTTGCCGGTTGGGCACCCCCGAGGTTCAGCAGCAGCAGCGACCTGAGACACTGAGACACTAGTGTTGCCTCAGCTCGGTTGTGTTGTCTCAGGTGTCTCGGCGTCCCACCACGGCAGAGGAGACAGAGCAGGAGCACAGCGGGAAATTTTCTACCGAAACTGTCCCCCCGCCGGAGGACAGTACCTCTTCCCCACCCCCGAGGTTCAGCAGGAGCAGCGACCTTAGCGTTGTCTCAGCTCGGTTGTGTTGTCTCGGCGTCCACGGCAGCTCCCCCGAGGTTCAGCAGCACGGTGTTGCCTCAGCTCGGTTGTTCTCGGCGTCCACGGCAGCTCCCCCGCCCGGTTGGGCACCCCCGAGTTTCCACTTGTCTCAGCTCGGTTGTCTCAGTCTCGGCGTCCCCAGCGGCAGCTCCCCCACCCCGAGGTTCAGGAAGTGTTGTCTCAGCTCGGTTGTGTTGTCTCAGGTGTCTCGGCGTCCCACGGCAGCTCCCCCACCCCCCGAGGTTCAGCAGCGTTGTCTCAGCTCGGTTGTCAGTGGGGCGGGAGGGGCACTCCCACCTAACAGAGAGACCGAAGTCGGAATTCCGACCTCGCTCGTTTTTACCCGAAATGGAGCCGCGCGACCGTCGCGCCCCTGGTGATGCACCGTCTCGGCTGTCAGCACCACCACCCCCGAGACACTAGCGTTGTCTCAGCTCGGTTGTGTTGTCTCGGTGTCCCACCACAGCAGAGGAGCCCCCCCGGTTGGGCACCCCCGAGGTTCCACTAGTGTTGTCTCAGCTCGGTTGTGTTGTCTCAGTCTCGGCGTCCACGGCAGAGGAGCAGCAGGAGCACAGCGACCTCTACCCCCCGCCGGTTGGGCACCCCCGAGGTTCAGGAGACACTAGTGTTGCCTCAGCTTGTGTTGTCTCGGCGGCTCCCCGCACCCCCGTGTCTCAGCTCGGCGTCCACGGCAGCTCTCCCACCCCGTGGGACTGTATACTCGAAACTTCAAACTCCGATCCTCTCAGCTGCAATGTAGGGGTGCGGGGACACTCCTCTCTGAGAGAGGCTTCGCGACGCTCTGGATGTGCCTCAACCATCGTCAGATCTGACGACCGACGATGTACTTCAGCCGTCCTCGAATCCGAGGCTCAGTCTCGGCACGGCAGCTCCCCCCCACCCCCGAGGTTCAGGAAGTGTTGTCTCAGCTCGGTTGTTTCTCGGCGTCCCCAACGGCAGCTCCCCCGCCCAGTTGGGCACCCCCGAGTTTCCACTAGTGTTGTCTCAGCTCGGTTGTTCTCGGCGTCCACGGAAGCTCCCCGCACCCCCGAGGTTCAGCAGCATGGTGTTGCCTCAGGTTGTGTTGTCGTCCACGGCAGCTCCCCCGCCCGGGCACCCCCTGGTGTTGTCTCAGGTTGTGTTAGTCGTCCCACCGGTGGCAGGTCCTCGGGGGGCAGCTAGTCTCGGTCACGGGAGTCCCCCCACCAGCGAGGAGCACCTGAGAGCCCATCCCGGGGAATCCTCGGGATGCAGCACAGGGCACGGCTGTCAGCACCACCACCCCCGAGTTCAGCGGAGCACCTTAGCGTTGTCTCAGCTCGTTGACTCCTTCCGGGCCTCAGAATACCAAGGTCGGAAATCCGACCTTGCAAACGCCCTGAAGCTGCCCCGTCGCGATGGCCAAGGCCGTCGGCGCCGAGAGCGCAGCGATGGGCTGTCTTTCACGCGATCGCGGACGACCCGCGCGAGCCCTTGCAATTCGCTTGTCCGCAGTTGCACCTGGGAGATGCAACTGCGGACAAGGGCCTGGGGACAAGTTCCTGAAGTTACCGAAAGTATCGGTAACTTCAGGTCTGCCAACTTCGGGAAGTTCCTGCAGTTAACGAAATTATCGATAACTGCAGGTCTGCCAATTCCATGGTTCGGAATTCTGAAGTGAGGTGTACGAAAATATCGTACACCTCAGGTCTGCCAATTCCATGGCCCTGGAAGGCCCTCATCGGCTTGTCCGAAGTTACACCTGGGAGATGCAACTTCGGACATCGGCCTTGCCGAAAAGTGAGGCCCTGGGAAGTTTACAAATCCGTAACATATCCACACGGCCTTTTGTTGGCGGAGGTTACTCACTTTGTGAGTAACCTGGAATTCCCGTCATTTTGGCTCTCGTTGAGCAGTATTGCGCGTTCTCCGCAGTGGAGGACGGTATCCTCCACTGCGGAGAAGGCCCTGGAAGCCCCTCATTGAGCAGCGTTGCGGCTTGTCCGCAGTGGGGGGCGGAATCACCCACTGCGGACATTGGCCTTTCCGGCCATTTTCGCTCTCGTTGAGCAGCGCACGCAATGAAAGTTTTTAACTTTCAATTAGTTCACCGGTCATTTTCGCTCTCGTTGCGCAGCGTTGCGGCTTGTCCGAAGTGGTGTCTGGTGGCCAAACACTGCGTCATTTTGGCTCTCGTTGAGCAGCGTCCGAAGTCGTGAATTCTATTCACCACTTCGGACATCGTCTCTTATCCGAAGTCGTGTCTGGGAGACACCACTTCGGATAACCGGGAAGTTAGGCACTTTTTGCCGAACTTCCAATTGACCGAAAGCATCGGTCAATCGCCGCTCACCAGTTCCGGCAGTGTGCCGCTTTTTGGCACACTGCCGGTTCAGCTATGTCGGCCGCGACCTCCGACATCACTATTTGAGAAACTGCCAATTCCTTCCCGGAACTGGAAGTGTGTCACGCTTTGTACGAAAATGTCGTACAATTAATTGAAGGACGGTATCCTTCATGACTCACGGAGTGAGTCAATTCCTAGAAGTGGCCCGCTAGTATCCTCGGACCTTCAGCGTCCCTGCTCGAATGGGAATTGGAGGTTAGCGATCGTGTCGCTAACCTCCAATTCCTGGAAGTAGCCCGCTAGTATCCTCGGAATTTATTTTGTGCCACTTTTTGGCACAAAACCTCGAACTCTGCAAGGACGGACCGTCGTGCGAAGCTAGGGCGGGGACACCCATCAATTTGAGAGCCTGACTGCAGCACGCCCCAGTTTTCGGTTCCACCAACGTGGAATTCGCAACAGGGCATGTGTTAGTTTTTGACACATGCTCGGGTAGAATTCCACAACGAAGTCAGCATTTGCCCTCCTCGCTGCCTCCTCCCTCCTCCCTGCTCCTCGCCATCACCTGGAATGTTGCCAGGTGCACGCGAAGTCCGCAGTTGACACAGCGCGTGTCTACTGCGGACATCTCCCCGCATCTAGCCACAGGATTGGGAACATAACTCGCAGTTATGTTGAAATTGTGTTGCAGGCGCCCTGCGCAGGTCTGAGGGGCCCATCCCGAGGATTCCCCGGGATGGACCGGGCTGCCCAAACAACGGCATTTTCGACACCGCTGATGAAACCGCAAGGTGAACTGTCCCGTAACTTTCGGTGTCCCGAGGATTCCCCGGGATAGCGAGGCTCTCAACCGGGTGCTCCTCGCTGTTGGGTGGTGCTGGGGACTCCCGTGAGACACGACAACCCAGACACGGCAGCACCATGCGTATCGCTTCCCAGGCCAGCGCCTGCCACAGAGGTGCCTCGGGCCAGCGCCTCAATGTAGGTCTCACCTACATTGCCGCTTCACGGAACAGCGCGGCGCGCTCACAGCCGAGACAAAGGTCGCTGCCCCCATTCGGACCACCCCGTGGTGCAACCGAGCCTCGCTGCTGCTGAACCTCGGGGGTGCCCAACCGGGTAGGGGTGTCCTCCACTGTGCTCCTGCTGCTCCTCTGCCGTGGTGGGACGCCGAGAAACAACCGAGCTACACTAGTGTGTCTCAGGACGCTCTGGATGTACTTCAGCCGTCCTTGAATCTAAGGACCGGCGATGCACATGCTGAACCTCGGGCGAGCTGGGGACGCCGAGAAAACCGAGCTGAACTAGTCACAGCCGACCAATGCACAGCGGAACTCTACGAGGGCATCAACGATGGTGCCTGTTTGCGAGGGGAAGCTGGGCCCCTTGTCCGCAGTCCAACCTGGAACATTGGACTGCGGACATCTACGACACGACCTTGGTGACGTGCTTCAGCCAGAGCTTCGGGGAGATTTCGTAGACGCCCTTCTCCAGCTCCGTCAACCCGCTGAGCCCGCGCAGGCTTGGGTAGCAGGAGATCACGGGCTCGCGGCGGGCCAGCACGGCCAAGGCCGAGGCCTCGGTCTCGCGGACCCTGTAGCTGGGTCCAATGGGAGACCAGCCGAATTTGCCCTCCACGGTGAAGCGCAGCTTCTGCAGCTCGTAGAGCTCTCCCGGCTGGGCCGCGCGCTCCGGCCGCTCGGGCTCCGACGGCTCCGAAGGCTGTGCTGCCACCGACGGCTCCGAAGGCTGCTGTGCCTCCAAAGGCTTGGGCCGTGCGGCGAGGGCCACCTCCGAAGGCCGCGAAGGGCGGCGGCGGGCCTCCGAAGGCCGCGAAGGGCGGCGGCGGGCCTCCGCGATGTGGCGGCGGGCCTGGCGGCGGGCCTGGATGCCCTGCTTGCGCTGGAGCTCCAGAACCCGGAGCTCCTTCTCGTATTGCGCAATCTCGCGGGGGAGCAGAGCGCGAGACCTCTTGCTCTGGGTGCGGCCAGTCTTCACCATCCTGGCGAGGTCCTGGATGCGCTTCGCCTCCGGCGCGTACTGGCTCGGCATGGCGGCTGCTCGAATTGACTTTTCGGGTTGTGAGCTCGGCTGCTCGGTTTGGTAGTATAAGGCGAGGCATCGCCCGCCGCCGCGCGTGGCAAAAGCTGCTGGCCGGGAGTTTGAACGCACCGAGCTGGGTGCCCAATCAGGGGGCTTCCCGGACCTCCCGAAGCATCTGCGAGAACGTCCTCCTCCGCGGCGCCGCGGGTGCGTCAGCGTTTGCTGGTGCGTCAGCGTTTGCTGGTGCGTCAGCGTTTGCTGGTGCTGGCGCAAGGACTCCCCTCCGGAGCCGTCGGAGGTGCAAGGGCGTGCGGGGCCTCGTCAGCCGCGCCTTGGGCTCCGCGGAGCCGCGGGGCACGGGCAGCGCGTGCTTCAGCAGCGTCTCCGTGCCGTCCGTGGCGCGCGCCACCATGGAGTCGTAGGAGGCCAGCTGCTTCACGGGCCCGTACTGGGGCTGGAAGCTCCTCTGCGCGTTCGTGGGCGCGCGGAAGGCCTCCGCCTCCGCGAGACGCCGCTGCCTGCCCGCCGTCAGCTCCCGGTTGTGCTGGAACTTCCGAGCGTTGTCCTGGTAGATGCGGAACGTGGTGGCCGGCTGCTCCTCCACGTCCTCGGGCGCCGCGTGCACCGCCTCGTGCGGGCGCTTGTTGTATGCACGCGTCGCGTCCGGCAGGTGCTCGTTCCACCTTCCACCTTCTCGGGCCACCGCGCCCGCCAGGTCTTTCTTCAGCGTTTGAATCGTTCGGTCCAGCACGGCCGTGGCGTTTCGATCGGAGGGGTCCTTCACGCGGTGCACCACAGGGTCCGGCAGAGCCGCCTCCAGGCCCACGAACTCGTTGCCTTTGTCAGTCGTAACGACATAATTGGTCTCGCCCTGCACCAGGTCTGGGATGAGCTCCCGGGCGGCCGCCGTCACGGTCTCCGCGCGCTTGTCGGGCAGGGCCATCGTCGCCGCCTCCCGCGTGAAGACGTCGCTCACGACGAGGCCGTACTTCTGTCGGCCAGGGCCACGGGTGTTCAAACTGAAGTCGATGAGATCCGCCTGCCGCAGCGCCGGGCCCGGGCGAAGGTCAGGGTTCGGTCGTCCGGGAACTCCCGCCTG
>CAJNDS010001239.1:0-27195 GCA_905221605.1 Symbiodinium natans | reverse complement strand
TTGTAAGCTTGTAGCTTGTAGCTTGTAGCTTGTAGCTTGCAGCTTGCAGCTTGCAGCTTGCAGCTTGTAAGCTTGTAAGCTTGTAAGCTTGTAGCTTGGAGCTTGTAGCTTGTAGCTTGCAGCTTGCAGCTTGCAGCTTGCAGCTTGTAAGCTTGTAAGCTTGTAAGCTTGTAGCTTGGAGCTTGTAGCTTGCGGCTTGCAGCTTGCAGCTTGCAGCTTGTAAGCTTGTAAGCTTGTAAGCTTGTAAGCTTGTAGCTTGGAGCTTGTAGCTTGTAGCTTGCAGCTTGCAGCTTGCAGCTTGCAGCTTGTAAGCTTGTAAGCTTGTAAGCTTGTAGCTTGTAGCTTGTAGCTTGTAGCTTGCAGCTTGCAGCTTGCAGCTTGCAGCTTGTAAGCTTGTAAGCTTGTAAGCTTGTAGCTTGGAGCTTGTAGCTTGTAGCTTGCAGCTTGCAGCTTGCAGCTTGCAGCTTGTAAGCTTGTAAGCTTGTAAGCTTGTAGCTTGGAGCTTGTAGCCTGTAGCTTGCAGCTTGCAGCTTGCAGCTTGCAGCTTGTAAGCTTGTAAGCTTGTAGCTTGGAGCTTGTAGCTTGGAGCTTGCAGCTTGCAGCTTGTAAGCTTGTAAGTTTGTAAGCTTGTAGCTTGGAGCTTGTAGCTTGTAGCTTGCAGCTTGCAGCTTGTAAGCTTGTAAGCTTGTAAGCTTGTAAGCTTGTAGCTTGTAGCTTGTAGCTTGTAGCTTGAAGCTTGTTGCTTGTAGCTTGTAGCTTGTAGCTTGTAGCTTGTAGCTTGTAGCTTGTAGCTTGTAGCTTGTAGCTTGTAGCTGTAGCTGTAGCTGTCGTCGACGACGTTGTCGCAGTCGTAGTCGTGGAAGGGAACCCACGAAGAAGGTGAGGAACGGGCTACCGCATGCGGGTTCTGAAGCCGAAAAGACGAGGAGCCGGGTGTGCCAGACCAGCAAAGTAGTGGTAGTGGTAGTGGTAGTGGTAGTGGTAGTGGTAGTGGTAGTGGTCGTGGCGGTGGTCGTGGTAGTGGTAGTGCTCATGCTAGTGCTAGTGCTTGTGCTTGTGCTAGTGGCAGTGGCAATAGCAGTGGCAGTGGCAATGGCAGTGGCAGTGGCGCTGGCGGTGGTCGTGTTCGTGTTCGTGGTCGTGGTAGTGGTGGTGGTAGTGTAATTACGTATTTCGGTACTTCGTGTCCATCATTATGTATGTATTCCGGCTTTCTTTTTTCCTGTCAATACTTCGTTATTGATGCCGTCTTTTGTTCTCTTTTCGGATGTATTTGTTGTGCTCTTTCTTTCTGTACATATTTCCTTCTGCATGTTCTCATTGTTGAAGTACCTTTTTTCTTGCTTTCTCGCTTGCTATTTGCTTTCTGTTCATTAGATGTCTGTTTGACGTCTTTGTTTTTGATGCCTGTCCCCGCATGGCTCCGAAAACAAGCTGGGATGGCTTGGCAGAACAAGATCTGTCCATAACCGATTGCTGTGCCGATCTTGTACTACAGCCAACTCGACGTTCAGTACACAAAGCTTGTCAATATCTGCTTCTGGAGCGTGTCCGCTCGAGTCCTAACCCATTCTGTTTCTAAGAGACATTGCCTGGCAGATCTTCGCAGCCTCAGGATGCCTGAGGAAGTCCGAGGTACCGACAGCAGTTCTGGTATTTGAAGCAATCACCTCTGAGCAAGAAAACACATCGCCACACATCGCCTCACTACAACTGCAGATGCTACATCGCCACACATCGCCGCACATCGCCGCACATCGCAACACATCGCCACACACCCCACCAACAGAGTCTTGCATTGCACGGCTCCTTATCCAATATGTCAAAATAACACGTCCTCTCTGAACAACCAACATCCATGAAGATGCTGTCTGGAAGTTTCGCCCGAAGCAGCTACAGTACCATACAAGAAGTCCATCCCAAATGGGACTAATCTTCAGCAGGACGCTGTTGCACTGGCAGTCCTGCCACCTGCCGGGGCACACTTTCAATGTTGAACTTCTGACCGCAAGATTGCCCATGTTCTTTTGTGGCGTAGAAGCCTTTAAAGCTCAGTCAACATTTGGCGACTTCATGTACCACGAAAAGCTGTTGCAAGTGTGCAGAAGGCCTGACGTACTCATCCTTGCATCCAAAGCGAGAGCAGCCTTGATTTGCTGTTGAAAGCCAACGGCTCAGATATGCAAATCAGAAGCTGCCAACAGCCATCGCATGTCATCGCCGTGTACTCTCGGCACTCGCATTGCTCTTTCAATTCCACGTTGCTGTCGAGAGGCTTCCAGACTTTGCAAGCACCGGATCTTTCGACCTCATAATCTGAAGCACCGTAAGAGAACTCCAGGCACTGGCCACTGATGTGTAGTGGCATTGTGGAGAACATCCATAAAATCCACCGGAATGCTGACGCTGAACCTATTGAACAAACGCAAGGATCTTCTTGCAAGCGAGAAGCTGTGAAGCTGGAGGCTGTCTCAAGAACTTTTTCGTCTTGGATCACAATATTCACCGTGTCTGATGTTTACTTACGTGTACTTGCGTCTCATCAGCACAGTGACCCACGGCACAGCAAGCGCAAGTGAGCTCGTAACGAACTGATGGTTTGATCGGAGCATTTTGTGACATTCTGAGCGAATACCAGCCCAGCGACTTCATCACAGGCAGATGGCAGCACCCAGGCTGCAAGGCAACTTGGCTGTCAGTGCTGTGGAAACGACACACTTCACCAGATTCAACGTCTCAAAAGCTCTGCATTGGCTCTGCATTGGCTCTGCATTGGCTCTGCAAGTCAAGCTACACACCAAGCAGGGCCCGGTGCATGTTGGCCACTGTTGACCTGGTGTCCAAACAGTGAAGTCAGTGAAGCAAAAGACAGGCCTGCTGAGGCAGCAAAGGAAATCAGCCGACAAACATCGAAACCCGCAAAAGTTGATGACAGTAAGCCTGATGCTTCGCATTTCTTCTGATTGTTTCTGCTTGCATCACTGCATCGTCCTAGAATATCTTGGGCCTGCAGCACAGGCTACGATCTTCAAGGAGGATGCAGGCGAAAATGCCAAGCTCGGCGCAGCAAAAGAGGCACAGTGTCGCGCTACCTCCCATTCGAGCTCTCATGGTGAAGGCAAATGAGGGCGAAGCTTGAGAAAAACACACACACTCACACACAGTACCTGACTAGAGCCTGTGAACCCCTGCCCCGCCTTGAGAGCCAGCTCAGCACATCATTGAGCCGAGCGGCGCCGATACAGTACATGTTGAGAATTGCGCAGCTCATGCGCTGGCTTGGGCTGAGATGCGTGTTGCCCGAAGACTTTTCCCAAAGCATTTTAATTTCTGCAAAGCGTGCAGCGGGTCATTTACAAAGCCGCGGGCCAGAAAATGAAAGCGACCAAGCGAACAGTCGCACCACCATGCATCTAGTGTACAACTCTCCACGAATGGCTCCGTGGACCATACAGCTGCACCCGTGACACTGCTTGCGTATGCCTTCAGCTCAGTTCATGCAGACGTCCTCAGCCCCTGGCAGGGCAACAAGAATGCTGATGCTTGCGCCTGCGCTCTTTCGAAAGCCTCCACAGCAAACTGGATGCGATAGAAAGCACCGACCCGTAGGCTGCAAGGGAAGTAGGTTGCTGGTAGGAGTTTACGGGCAGCCCATGCAGCAGACATGTGTCCAATTTCTGGCTCGGTCAAGCTATCGTTACATTCGCTGGTCTGAACAAGTAACACTCCAGTAAAACATAGTAAGATTGTAGCTTGGGCAACATCTCGTTCCCCCTGACCCCCCCCCCCCCTCTACACACTGAGGCCCCACACAGATGCTTGGGCCCGCAGCTGCTGCGTCAGCTGCATAAGCGGATCCGCAGCTGCCTACCCAAGCAACGAAAAGAGCACACCATGGATCTTGGGTCATGGCGTCATGGCGCAATGGCGTATGGGGTGCCCAGATGTGTCCAACATCATTGCAACATCTAAAGCCCATCCAAGCTCTGCACCCTTGGAGCCAAACTTGAATCGCTCGCAAGTCTCGAGCAGGCCGCCGGCTCTGGACATGGCCTGACACGAAATGCATCTCAGCTTTGTTGGTCTCTCATTCTCCTCTCTCTCTTCTTCTTTTGATTGTTCTTATTCTTCTTCTTCTTCTTCTTCCTCTTCCTCTTCCTCTTCCTCTTCCTCTTCCTCTTCCTCTTCCTCTTCCTCTTCCTCTTCCTCTTCCTCTTCCTCTTCCTCTTCCTCTCTTCTTCTTCTTCTTGTTCTTCTTCTTCGCCTTCTTCTTCTGCTGGGCTGGGGGACCTCTCTGGAAAAGCTCTTGCAGCCCAAACGATGCGTGAAGTGAACTGTGAAAGCTGGCAGAATTCGCATAACAGGCCAAGTGGACGAACGAGCTGATTGGAGCCGACAACTTTGGTCAGCCGAGCCCTTGGCTAAACAGAGCTGCCCAGGCTTGCAACCGACCGGGATAATCGAAGGCCGCGTGTGCAATGCCCGAACTTCATCCGCTTTGTAGAACTGAGTTAACTGAGCCCTGTGCTTGAAACTCGCTTCTGCCAGCTGGGACTCGTCCATATCCCAGCACTGACTTTCGCAACACACTGACCTGCGGAGAGAGGGCTTTGACCCGGGGCAGCCCTTCTATATAGCACTCTGAATATACTTTGGACTTGCCTCACATGGCTTCCCTGAACAAAATCCATTGCCAAAGGTGATAAGTTCAACAGGAGTGATTGATTTGCTGTTTCGATTTGCACGGCCAAGGTTCTCGATATTCGCTACTTAACCAATGTGCTACACAGCTGTACGGCGCACGAGATAGTGTGTGTGTGTGTGGAGATAGTGTTGTATGGAAAAGGTCGGCGCACGAAACTAGTGCCATGAAGTGCAACATGATGACCCCGTGTCGTGAAAGGGCTTCGCATGAACTGTCTATACGCATGATACGCCGTGCCCACAAACACCCAGGTCTCATACTCATATGTAAGTATGACTCC
The DNA here is from genome assembly GCA_905221605.1 of Symbiodinium natans. Lineage (NCBI taxonomy): Eukaryota > Dinophyceae > Suessiales > Symbiodiniaceae > Symbiodinium > Symbiodinium natans. The sequence goes on along the minus strand of CAJNDS010001239.1, from coordinate 22,210 downwards.
GTTCATTCTTCCAGCCTTCCAACAACTCCTATTTGATTTCCAAAACCCGAGAATGCAGTGCCACCTTCTTGCACGAAGGAATACTACAAACCTTGCAGGGTTTTTAGGAAGCGTGGGACACGATTGTTGGGATTTGCAAGTAAGCAGCAGTTTGGAGTCATAATGGAAATAAGAAGTTCCAGTTCCATGGCCCAGTGTTCAAATCGTTCCAATTTAGAATGGAAGCAGCAAATGTTAGAAGATGCTAGGAAGGCACTTCATAGCTATAGAGGCTATTCGGTCTCGGTGCAAGCACGCAACACATGTTCTGACTGATTACTGATGTGTCGGTGTTGCTCAGATACCGCGGCCCTTGTGCTGCACACGCTGAACCCACACAACAAGTACTTTAGGATAGCGGATCCCACGATGAGGGCCGATATGGCGCAGATTGGCGCAGCAAAGATTTGCAGGGTCTAGCCACTGCGGGCACCTGTCTGACGTTAAACAAGTAAGAGACCGTGGACATGCAATCCTGTGCATCACTGACCCACAGCCTTCCGAACAAGAGCAGCTGCAACAGCCACAACAATGACCTAGCAAACTCCTCGAAAGCACCGACAACGAATAGATTGAAGCCCTCGACTTCCGTTTAAGGTCACAGCCTGCTCCAAGAGCATGGATAGGGGCTCTCCATGCGCCTCCTGAAATGGCATGCCGAAATCATTGACGAAGATACACAAACGGCATGACATGATCGATATGTCGATATGAGAGAGCGGACGATACAAATAACATTGAATACGAAGAGGGAGGACCTGAAACTACCGCGCTATGGCACGCTCACTCTGCTGGCTGATTGCCGTCACCGTCAATCAGATAATCTTACCGGCTGGCGGCTGGCTGCGTCCTGTTGGCGTCGCAGCTGAAGCTCAAACCAAAGTTCGCGTTGCCGCAAACGCCGAACAACCTGCATGCTGAGTGCCCATGAAGCAAACTATAGCAAACGGCTTTTAGCACTTGAGAAGCTGTGACAGAACCTTTTCAAAACCCGGCCTCACACTTGTGCCGCAGCTCCTCCTCAAGGCCGAACACCCGCTGCCGCATACTAGAGCCAGTGCAGGCACCGGGACCAGGCTCCTAACAACAGCCACATCTGAGCATTTGAAGCCACATTTCTGAAGCCTCTTCGATCCCGGACCTGGACCACTTGTGCCTCTGCACGAGAGTTCGCATTGCTTTGCTCCTGGAGAAAAGCAGGAGATGCTTGCAGTTGCACAGAACGGGAAACGCGAACAAATGTTCGACATGAGCTGTTCTGCACTGGCAATACCACTGTGTCAACAGGCCTGAAGCGTTGCAATGTCAGCTTCAAGATGCTTGTATTCCTCGCGAGCCGCACATAAAACTTGCTCGAAGCAACATCTGGACTGTTGCTACAAACGCCACAGATCACCACAACAACTCCTGGCAACGGATAGAACACTCACACACACACACACATTGCCACATTATCAGTTCCACGACGGCAACTGAATCAACTCTCTCCATGACAGCCGCCTCCAAAAGAGCGGCTGGATCGTCACAGCTGCCAGGACCAGCTGCACAGAAACGAGTATGTTGGCTTGGGGATCTTGGAGCACACTACTTTCCGCGGCATGTTTCTTCCCTGTACACTGTATTCATGAAAAATATTCAGCTATCGACTGCTTCAACGCAAGACATCTTCTGCCTTCCTGTAGAGTGCTAAAGATTCAAAGAGGGCATGACCATCAGCACAATCCCGTAATCCGACTGCATTTTCACAAGCATACCGACGAGTTCAAGCCCATGGAACTTCCTTTCAACAGGTATGATTGGCTTCTTGTACTTCGGATGTTTCGGCAAGAGATGTCTGAATTCACGAGCTACTCGGGGATCAAGTTCTGGTGGCCTGGATAGCAACATCGGAGCTCTAAATCCTTGAATTCCAGCTCTGCTTCTGCTTCCTGGCACATGAGCATTGATGACGTTGTGCTCCAAACACGCACGCAAAGTGCACATGCGCGCATGCGGCGTGTGCGAACAGCATCCCAGACAGCCCCGCTGAACGCGAGCTGATCAACAAAGAAAGGCCTCAGCAAAACAACAGCACATATCAAAAGCTCCTTGAGTTCACGTCGCAGGGCATCAACATCATCAATGTCCATGGACAAAACAAAACTCCAACTCTGCGTTCATCGGGAGGCTTGCTGTTTTTGCTCTTGCTATGTTTGGAATGATTGTTATGGAAAGTTGCATGCTGCACCTGCACCGTTGCCGTGCTGTCGGCCAAGGTCAACGGTCACAAGTCATACGCCAAACAGCGGCCGGGCTCTAAAGCTTCTGTTTGATCTGTTTGGGTTTGTTGAAATGGTGGACATGACAGTCACGCAATTACAATGGGAACACAGGCGAAAAGAGCGTTTAAACTGCATTCAAGTAGCGGAAAAAAGTTTGTTGGCAAACCTTACACAATAAAAAAAATGGGTGGGAATTGCCAAGCCGTAATAGAAGCAGATGGTGCACGGTGTATGTGAGCAACACAAAACCCGACAAAACAAAAACTAAACTCCAAAGAAACAGCGTGCTGGCAAACCCTAAGCCCTAAAAAGGAGATGTTGGGTGGGAAACAGTAAGCCTTAGAAGCAGCTGTCGAACCCTAAGCTCTAAAAAGGAAAAGGTGGGTGGGAAGCCCTATGCCCTGAAAGCAGACCGGAAGGGATTCCGGAAGTTTTTGAAAACATTGGCCCGTGCGTACTAAAGCCTCTGCTCGCCTGGGGCCCGCAAAATGCCGTGTGCACCTTTGACACGTGGACTAGTGCGCTTTGGTTTTTTGTTTCTAAAGCGTGTTCCCCCATGTTTTGTTGTTTTGTGGCATGTTTGCGATATCCATATTGGCATTGTGTTGATGTGTGGTGGTTGATGGGCTCAACCTGCTCAAGGCACTTCTTGTTGAAACAGACACGCGTTTCTCCATGCACTCTCAGAACACCGTGCTTTGGAGCTCGCCTGGGATAAGGGGCTGTCCCCAGTGAAAGCTCTATTTTGTACCCTAACTACGTATCAAGGCTGTTGAGCAGTCGGATGGCATTCGGGAAGTTGCCGGGGGTTGGCTTTGCCAGCATCTTCACTTTGGAAAGATTTGGCAAGTCTGGAAGCCCCGCAGAATCCGAAGCGCATCTCAGCCCTTTTCTGGGAGATCGCCGAGCATCCGGGATGCAGAAAGTGTCAAACATGGAGCTGGTGGCAACGCTTTGTAGGGTTCAGTGCTGGGGCCTGGCAAAGACCTTCCTTTTAGGGGTTTAGGGCTTTGCCAATCAACATCTGCTTTCAAAGCATAGAGCTTCCCCACCATCTCCTTTGCGGGCTTAAGTTTGTTGCAATTTGTTATCAAGCGCAAGCCTTCCCCCCCAACATCTCCTTCTTGCTGATTGTCAGCTTCCCAGGCCGGGCCATCCAAAAGCACCCCAAAAGGCAAGATGCACCAAAAAACTGGGTCCGCTCAGGCTTTCAACTTCCCAGGACGGACCATCAAGCCCTGAAAACACCCCAAGTTGCAATATGCATAATATGCACCCCAACCTGCAAGAACAAAAGGCTTTGAACGGGAGATGGCGGAAGTCGGTTGCTGTTGCTAGCTGCTAGCGTTTTTCGGTTTGGGCCTGCCAGCAAGACGTATCGTTGGGGTTTCTTCAGGTTGGTGGCGCTGCTTTGTGTTGCCGGTGGCATATCTGCCTCTCTAAATTTGGTTTTTGCAGGGTGATGCTTGGTGCATGCTCTGCTCCGGTCACTTGCACAGACCCACCCCAATTATGTTCTGCGTGAGTCGCTGCCCGCCTGCATGAAAACTCGGTTGTGGCTTCTCCCTGTACTTTGCTCAAAAACCTGCAGGATCACAATCTGTAGGGCGCCGGTGCTTGCTGGCCGCTATGGCTAATTGGTGGAGTCATCCCGGATGCCAGATGGCCCTGACAAAACTGACCCCGGCATGGCAAACACACGAATCAAAACTCCACAGCACCCACTCCTGCGGAATAGCCGAATCGCCCCCTGCCCTGAGAAACCGGAAATTGCCGGAATCTCTTTGAAACCTTGCCTGAGGCAAGCGCGCTTTTACATTGTACTATGGGAGCCTCCGTAAGGGTATATTGCCTGGCCTGCCCTGGCTGCGCACGTACGCGTACCATCTCCGGAAAGTGCATATGAACGGCTCCCCTGAAGCACTCCTCCCTGGTAAGCAGAAGGAATACAGTCACCCCCCATACCACTGGCAAAGAGGTAGAGGGTGGAGGTGTGCAGATTCGTTTGTGATTGGCTTGGTCGTGTGGAACGCTACCACTACCACTACCACTACCACTGCCACTGCCACTGCCACTGCCACTACCACTACCACTACCACTACCACTACCACTACGACTACGACTACGACTACGACTACTACTACCACTACTACTACTACTACTACTACTACTACTACTACTACTACTACTACTACTACTACTACTACTACTACTACTACTACTACTACTACTACTACTACTACTTACTACTACTTACTACTACTTACTACTACTACTACTACTTACTACTGCTACTAGTTACTACTACTACTACTACTACTACTACTACTACTACTACTACTACTACTACTACTACTACTACTACTACTACTACTACTACTACTACTACTATTACTACTAGAAGAAGGTCCAGTGGACCCGGAGGAAACGTCCAAAGCAGACTACTTGGGTTCCTTGGCCCTAGCGCATTCACTCGGTCAGCCGATTGTTTCCTTGCTTCGCTTGCAAGTCCCGAATCACAGCGCAACAGATCCCAATTGGATCGTACTCAAGAGCTCGCAACCTGCTGCGCAGCTGCAGTACGTTAACAGGCACTATGGCGGGTTTGTTGCCTTCGGCTAATAGCTCGGCTAAGCAAACTGCTTTGAGCTACGACCTGAGAATTGAGTGTCCACAGCTGCAGTCGAGATGACGTGAAGCTGTACAAAGCAAGAGCAAACGACATGCAATCGCTACGTCACTGCATCACATGCTACACTGCTACAATGATGCTTGCTGCCAAAATGCAACATCACAACGCACGAAGCCGAGGGGACATGTCTCTATCACACAAGCACAGCCGCTTCCAGCAGCCCCGGGTTTTAAAGAGACATGGATCCCCGATTCCGTGCAAACGGCGAAATCTAAACAGGCGCCTACGGGCACCACCTGCTCAACGCGTGCTCTCAGAGGATGGCCTGTCTTGGCCTCTGGGCGGCCTTTCTCGCAATGCCTACGCCTCGGCTCAATCCAGGAATGGCGTAGCCTATGCTTGAGGGTGAGCCACTCAAAGTTTTTGTACGAGAGTTTAACACCGAGGTACTCGTGAGACATGAGCATAGCAACGTCCTGTCAGGCCAGTGACCCCAACTCTGAGACATTTGCCAAGCGTGGCATGTTGCAGCATGGGCTTGAGGCATGCATGTGCCTGTTGGGTGCCCAGAGCGAAGAGTACCACCGTTTGCCCCGAGCTGAGCTGCACCATGGTCTTCCAGGACTTGAATAATTTTCAAAATTTGCGTGGGGACACTTTTCATGTCTGAGAGGAACTCTACTGCCCATTGCGCCAGGAAATCATCCGCAAAGAAAGTTTTTGGTGCTGGGGCGCAGCAGTGTCAAGTTTGGATGCAAGATAAAGAGAGTAAAGCGTCTAGAGCATCGGTGCCAGGCTGCATTCTTGTCGGATGCCTTGCCCTGCAAGGACAGAGCCTTGTGCCCAGGGAGTTTTGAAAAGGTACCTAGCATGTGCATGAAAAGTTGAGTGACTGAGGCAGGTATCTGAAAGTGCACAAGGCATTCCTGCAGACATTTCCAGGGGATGCTGTCGAAGGCTTTACGTAAATCAAGAAAGCGTTATGCCTCCTGAGATTATTTGGGCAGTTTTACCTGCCCTTCTGTCACGTGTCGTGACCGTAGCGTTTTGTCTACGCTCTCGGATTTCTCGGCAGTGACCAAAAGCCCTATCTATGGCGTCGCAAGTTTGTCGTCCTTCTAGGCAAGCAAATTGCGGGATGTGCTGTGCAGCATTCAAAACTATGGGCCGTATTTCGTCCGCAACCAGCTTAGCTGGAACTTTGGCCATTTGGCGACAGCAAGGAAATCGGTCTCAGCGAGTCAGCAGAAGTGAGCGGCAAATACCTGTGCTGCAAGGTGGGCCGTGGCGCGCCAGAGCGGAGCTGGCAAGAAATGTGAGGGAAGGGCCTTGTTTGGCAGCTGCTGAAGGCTAGGAGGACAGCGTGTGGGTCGAAGACAACAGCCTGATCAACAGGCCAGTATTTGATGCACAGCTGTCATGGACTGTTGCTATTCTGGGCCTTCATGATGAGCTCATCGAGGTGCTGCTTCTTTCGGAGTCTGCTGGCCTTGCGAACGCGACCAACTTGACCTTGAGGACCACCTTTACGAAAACAATCTGTCCCTGGGCAGCACCTCAGCCCAAACCCTAAACCGTAAACCCCAAACCCTAAACCTGTACACTTCATGCAATCTGACCGCTTCCTGCCAATATGGCAGGTTGTTGGGCAAGACCCGCCTCGGCGTCCAACTTTTGCGCGGTCTCCACAAAAAACCGTCCGCCGCTGGCGCGGGTGCGACGAACTGCATGGCGATGTTCTCAGTTGAGACCTGTCCTAAGACCCTTGGACGAAAGGATGAGGACCGTCCTGAGGCCAAAGAATGAGGACCGTCCTCAGGCCCAAACGATGAGAACCTTCCTAAAGGCCCAAAGGAGAAGGACACAGAGCTTCCTTACCGAAGCCGTGTGTCAAACCTTCAGTTTTCGAGGCTCTCTTCGCAATTGAAAACTTGAAGGTTGATCTGCAAGAAATGCTGGGAAAGCAACTCTTGCATACCACAGTCAGCGATTTGTTTTACATCTAGTTGCAAGACCTCAAGAATGTAGAATTTTGAGACCTGTACGTCCCTGTAAGGGTGCGACACGGAGTGTTTTGCAGTTTGCAGTTTTGTGTGCATAGCTTGGAGTCTGCTCAGCTTTTGAAGTTTTCCCGTAGCTTGAGTATGATTAGTGATGCAGGAACGTTTTGACTTAGAGGGAACCACTCTCGTCGAGTTTCGTAACTTGTTGGAAAGCTGTGATACGTTTCCACTTTGGCTTACTGTGGAGGTCACTGGAGCTTTCCCACCTTTTCGATCAACTTTGCTGCCCCTCATCTTGGGTTTCAGATTCTCCAGGTTTTGGTGCAAGGCCTGAAGGCAGAAGAGGATAAAAGAAGGGTGCAGAGTCAACATCGGTGGAAACAGCTTGGAAAAGTTCAATGCTTTGAAACAAGTGTTTTTAAAAGCCTCTGACAGTGCCGTTTGGACAGAAATCAACTGCGGGACAAGACGAGTTCAACCCTGGTGTCGATTCGTTCAGGTTGCGCGCGACGCCCAAGCCAAACCACCTGAAAATTGCAAAGTGTATTTCCAGAATGTGAATAAGTGCGAGCGAAGCGAACGAAACACCAGAGTAAATTCAACAAATTTAACTGATCAAGTGTTGATTTTAAGGGTTTTTTCAACATTTTCGGAACTTTAGAAATTTTGAAAATTCGTTGAATGGTGCTGAATCCAGGGAAGAATTGCAACACGCAACCAAAACGAAAGACAAAGAATCAAGGGCACCCAGCCTAAAAAGAAAGCAGAGTTTCTTCTGCTCAATCTTCTGTCAAATTTCAGTGTGCCTTGAATTTCTGTTTGGCCATTTTGGAAAATTAAAGACAAGAGCACGCAATCGAAGCTTTGTCAAAAAAAGTCGAATGGGAATGGAATCGAGGCCGGGCGACCTCTCAAGTCGTTCTGGCCATGATGAGAGGTCAGTGTAATTGTTTTTTTTTGTAATTGTTTTTTTTTGAATTTTTGCAAGAACTGCAAACATAGATTTTTCCTTGGTCCGTCTGCAAAAGAATTTTCTCTTGCTTTTGTTTAATGTTCTTTACTTTTTGTCGGGATAATCTCTCGGTTGCAAGCTTCAGAAAGAAAATTTCGAGAAACCGCTTTAAACTAAAACACAAACAGTCAGCAAGTGTTTTGGTAAGTGCCCGGCAAGCTGTCGATTGACCAGAAAGACGGTGAAAAAATGCAATCGGAACTAAAAGACATTGTAAGAATGTGCATTTTGTCGTTTCGGCTGTTTTTCTAAGTGTGCATGTGCAAGAGTGTTGTGGATGTGTGTGTGTGTGTCTGTGTGTGAATTTGTTGCAACAAAGTGGGTTGGTTTGCGGGTGCATGTCTTTTTTCTGTGCAGTCTCTGTGCTGAAATTTTTCCGTTGCTGTTGGGTTGCTGCAAGGTGCTGCCTTCATTTTGGTCGCTGTGTTGGTGCCTTTCTGTGCTTTATTTTTGGTTGTGTTTTGAATTTTTCTGTGTCTTCATTTTTGTTCGCTGTGTGGTGCCTTTTCTGCACCTTCTTTTGGTCGCTGTGTGGCTTTCTGTGCCTTCATTTTTGGTTGCTGTGTGTGCCGTTTCTGTGCCTTTTGGCTTTAGTGTGCAAGAAAAGTGTCAGTGTGTGGGTAAAGGGTGGTAAGGCATGGAGTCGCAGAATGACACCCAAAAAAACAGTGACCTTGCAGTCTTGCAGTGGTGTCTGTGTGTGTGTGTGTGTGTGTGTGTGTGTGTGTGTGTGTGTGTGTGTGTGTGTGTTCACATCGTTTTCTTGAATGGGTGTGTGGTGTTGTGGTTTCGGCGTTTTGGCAGAGAGTTGTGTGTGTTATGGTGTGTGTTGTTATGTGGGTGCAAAGTGGCTTCAGTGGGTGGTGTGCGTTTGCGTGTCTGTCGGCTGGGTTCTGCTGGTGAAAGGTCTGTGGATTTGGAGACACAAAAAGAGGGCAAGGAATCAACTCCAAAAGGTAGGGAAGTCGAAGTGACCTCCACAGTGCGAGAAAGATCGCACGGGAACAATGCAAGACTGTTGTCTTGAATGCCAGCTAAAGACAAGTTTAGAAAGATAAGAACACGCGTATCAACCGCGTTTTTTGTTTTCTTGAGTGTTGATGCAAACAGTATCGAATAGAAAAAATCTTGTTTGTCTGTGAGTTGATTTTCAATTATTATTAAACTCAAATGGGTTCCAAAAGCAGCTCAATTCTGGGCACCGAAAACGGGCCCTAGATTTTGGATTTCCTGTGTGAACATACAAGGCCACCCAGGTTGGAGCCTCAAATTGGAACCCAAGTTTAGGAGCCATTTTTTGGCCCAGTTGTGGCGTTTTTTTCACACACGGGAAGCCAGATCTGGCTTTCACAGCTCCTCGTTGCGAGTAAAACAAATAAGCCTCTCAGTCGGTTCCAGTCTAAGTCCTGTGTCAGTCTTCCCCCAAAATTAGAACAGCAGGCAGCAAGGCGGCAAAGTGTGAACTTGTTTGGAACCGGAACTTTCTCTAACTGTGGAGGTCACTGGAGCTTCCCTACCTTTTCGATCAACTTTGCTGTCCCTCATCTTGGGTTTCAGATTCTCCAGGTTTTGGTGCAAGGCCTGAAGGCAGAAGAGGATAAAAGAAGGGTGCAGAGTCAACATCGGTGGAAACAGCTTGGAAAAGTTCAATGCTTTGAAACAAGTGTTTTTAAAAGCCTCTGACAGTGCCGTTTGGACAGAAATCAACTGCGGGACGAGACGAGTTCAACCCTGGTGTCGATTCGTTAAGGTTGCGCGCGACGCCCAAGCCAAACCACCTGAAAATTGCAAAGTGTATTTCCAGAATGTGAATAAGTGCGAGCGAAGCGAGCGAAACACCAGAGTAAATTCAACAAATTTAACTGATCAAGTGTTGATTTTGAGGGTTTTTTTCAACATTTTCGGGACTTTAGAAATTTTGAAAATTCGTTGAATGGTGCTGAATCCAGGGAAGAATTGCAACACGCAACCAAAAACGAAAGACAAAGAATCAAGGGCACCCAGCCTAAAAAGAAAGCAGAGTTTCTTCTGCTCAATCTTCTGTCAAATTTCAGTGTGCCTTGAATTTCTGTTTGGCCATTTTGGAAAATTAAAGACAAGAGCACGCAATCGAAGCTTTGTCAAAAAAAGTCGAATGGGAATGGAAATCGAGGCCGGGCGACTCTCAAGTCGTTCTGGCCATGATGAGAGGTCAGTGTAATTGTTTTTTTTTGTAATTGGTTTTTTTTTAATTTTTGCAAGAACTGCAAAAACCTTGTTTTTTCTTGGTCCGTCTGCAAAAAGAATTTTCTCTTGCTTTTGTTTAATGTTTTCTTGACTTTTTGTCGGCTTAAGAAAGAAAATTTCGAGAAAACGCTTTAAACTAAAACACAAACAGTCAGCAAGTGTTTCGGTAAGTGCCCGGCAAGCTGTCGATTGAGCAGAAAGACGGTGAAAAAATGCAATCGGAACTAAAAGACATCATAAGAATGTGCACTTTGTCGTTTCGGCTTTTTTCTAAGTGTGCATGTGCAAGAGTGTTGTGGATGTGTGTGTGTGTGTGTATGTGAATTTGTTGCAACAAAGTGGGTTGGTTTGCGGGTGCATGTCTTTTTTTCTGTGCTTCATTTTTTGGTGCTGTTGGGTTGTAGTCTCTGTGCTTAAATTTTTCGGTTGCTGTTGGGTTGCTGTAAGTTGCTGCCTTCATTTTGGTCGCTGTGTTGGTGCCTTTCTGTGCCTTTATTTTTGGTTGTGTTTTGCATTTTTCTGTGTCTTCATTTTTGTTCGCTGTGTGGTTCCTTTTCTGCACCTTCTTTTGGTCGCTGTGTGGTGCCTTTCTGTGCCTTCATTTTTGGTCGCTGTGTGTGCCGTTTCTGTGCCTTTTGGCTTCAGTGTGCAAGAAAAGTGTCAGTGTGGGTAAAGGGTGGTAAGGCATGGAGTCGCAGAAGTGACACCAAAAAAAAAACAGTGACCTTGCAGTGGTGTCTGTGTGTGTGTGTGTGTGTGTGTTTACATCGTTTTCTCGAATGGGTGTGTGGTGTTGTGGTTTCGGCGTTTTGGCAGAGAGTCGTGTGTGTCATGAAGTGTGTCATTATGAGGTGCAAAGTGGCTTCAGTGGGTGGTGTGCGTTTGCGTGTCTGTCGGCTGGGTTCTGCTGGCTGTTCAAGTGTGGAAGTGTGCGGGTGGTGAAAGGTGTGTGGTTTTGGAGACACAAAAAGAGGGCAAGGGTAGGCAAGCCGAAGTGACCTCCACAGTGCGAGAAAGATCGCACGGGAACAATGCAAGACTGTTGTCTTGAATGCCAGCTAAAGACAAGTTTAGCAAGATAAGAACACGCGTATCAACCGCGTTTTTTTGTTTTCTTGAGTGTTGATGCAAACAGTATCGAATAGAAAAAATCTTGTTTGTCTGTGAGTTGATTTTCAATTATTATTGAACTCAAATGGGTTCCAAAAGCAGCTCAATTCTGGGCACCGAAAACGGGCCCTAGATTTTGGATTTCCTGTGTGAACATACAAGGCCACCCAGGTTGGAGCCTCAAATTGGAACCCAAGTTTAGGAGACATTTTTGGGCCCAGTTGTGGCGTTTTTTTCACACACGGGAAGCCAGATCTGGCTTTCACAGCTCCTCGTTGCGAGTAAAACAAATAAGCCTCTCAGTCGGTTCCAGTCTAAGTCCTGTGTCAGTCTTCCCCCAAAATTAGAACAGCAGGCAGCAAGGCGGCAAAGTGTGAACTTGTTTGGAACCGGAACTTTCTCTAACTGTGGAGGTCACTGGAGCTTCCCTACCTTTTCGATCAATTTTGCTGCCCCTCATCTTGGGTTTCAGATTCTCCAGGTTTTGGTGCAAGGCCTGAAGGCAGAAGAGGAGAAAAAAGGGTGCAGAGTCAACAAGAACACTTGAAAATGCAACATGTTTTTTTAAATGGCTCGGTGGAAACTGCAGCTTGGAAAAGTTCAATGCTTTGAAACAAGTGTTTTTGAAAGCCTCTGACAGTGCCGTTTGGACAGAAATCAACTGCAGGACGAGACGAGGTCAACCGTGGTGTTGATTCGTTAAGGTTGCGCGCGACGCCCAAGCCAAACCACTTGAAAATTGCAAAGTGTATTTCCAGAATGTGAATAAGTGCGAGCGAAGCGAGCGAAACACCAGAGTAAATTTAACAAATTTAACTGATCAAGTGTTGATTTTTGAGGGTTTTTTCAACATTTTCGAGACTTTAGAAATTTTGAAAATTCGTTGAATGGTGCTGAATCCAGGGAAGAATTGCAACACGCAACCAAAAACGAAAGACAAAGAATCAAGGGCACCCCAGCCTAAAAAGAAAGCAGAGTTTCTTCTGCTCAATCTTCTGTCAAATTTCAGTGTGCCTTGAATTTCTGTTTGGCCATTTTGGAAAATTAAAGACAAGAGCACGCAATCGAAGCTTTGTCAAAAAAAGTCGAATGGGAATGGAAATCGAGGCCGGGCGACTCTCAAGTCGTTCTGGCCATGATGAGAGGTCAGTGTAATTGTTTTTTTTTTGTAATTGTTTTTTTTTGAATTTTTGCAAGAACTGCAAACATAGGTTTTTCCTTGGTCCGTCTGAAAAAGAATTTTCTCTTGCTTTTGTTTAATGTTTTCTTTACTTTTTGTCGGGATGATCTCTCGGTTGCAAGCTTCAGAAAGAAAATTTCGAGAAACCGCTTTAAACTAAAACACAAACAGTCAGCAAGTGTTTTGGTAAGTGCCCGGCAAGCTGTCGATTGACCAGAAAGACGGTGAAAAAATGCAATCGGAACTAAAAGACATTATAAGAATGTGCATTTTGTCGTTTCGGCTGTTTTTCTAAGTGTGCATGTGCAAGAGTGTTGTGGATGTGTGTGTGTGTGTGTCTGTGTGTGAATTTGTTGCAACAAAGTGGGTTGGTTTGCGGGTGCATGTCTTTTTTCTGTGCAGTCTCTGTGCTGAAATTTTTCCGTTGCTGTTGGGTTGCTGCAAGGTGCTGCCTTCATTTTGGTCGCTGTGTTGGTGCCTTTCTGTGCCTTTATTTTTGGTTGTGTTTTGAATTTTTCTGTGTCTTCATTTTTGTTCGCTGTGTGGTGCCTTTTCTGCACCTTCTTTTGGTCGCTGTGTGGTGCCTTTCTGTGCCTTCATTTTTGGTTGCTGTGTGTGCCGTTTCTGTGCCTTTTGGCTTTAGTGTGCAAGAAAAGTGTCAGTGTGTGGGTAAAGGGTGGTAAGGCATGGAGTCGCAGAATGACACCCAAAAAAAACAGTGACCTTGCAGTCTTGCAGTGGTGTCTGTGTGTGTGTGTGTGTGTTCACATCGTTTTCTTGAATGGGTGTGTGGTGTTGTGGTTTCGGCGTTTTGGCAGAGAGTTGTGTGTGTTATGGAGTGTGTTAGTATGTGGGTGCAAAGTGGCTTCAGTGGGTGGTGTGCGTTTGCGTGTCTGTCGGCTGGGTTCTGCTGGTGAAAGGTCTGTGGATTTGGAGACACAAAAAGAGGGCAAGGAATCAACTCCAAAAGGTAGGGAAGCCGAAGTGACCTCCACAGTGCGAGAAAGATCGCACGGGAACAATGCAAGACTGTTGTCTTGAATGCCAGCTAAAGACAAGTTTAGCAAGATAAGAACACGCGTATCAACCGCGTTTTTTGTTTCTTGAGTGTTGATGCAAACAGTATCGAAGAGAAAAAATCTTGTTTGTCTGTGAGTTGATTTTCAATTATTATTGAACTCAAATGGGTTCCAAAAGCAGCTCAATTCTGGGCACCGAAAACGGGCCCTAGATTTTGGATTTCCTGTGTGAACATACAAGGCCACCCAGGTTGGAGCCTCAAATTGGAACCCAAGTTTAGGAGCCATTTTTGGGCCCAGTTGTGGCGTTTTTTTCACACACGGGAAGCCAGATCTGGCTTTCACAGCTCCTCGTTGCGAGTAAAACAAATAAGCCTCTCAGTCGGTTCCAGTCTAAGTCCTGTGTCAGTCTTCCCCCAAAATTAGAACAGCAGGCAGCAAGGCGGCAAAGTGTGAACTTGTTTGGAACCGGAACTTTCTCTAACTAGTGCGAGAAAGATCGCACGGGAACAATGCAAGACTGTTGTCTTGAATGCCAGCTAAAGACAAGTTTAGCAAGATAAGAACACGCGTATCAACCGCGTTTTTTGTTTTCTTGAGTGTTGATGCAAACAGTATCGAATAGAAAAAATCTTGTTTGTCTGTGAGTTGATTTCAATTGTTATTAAACTCAAATGGGTTCCAAAAGCAGCTCAATTCTGGGCACCGAAAACGGGCCCTAGATTTTGGATTTCCTGTGTGAACATACAAGGCCACCCAGGTTGGAGCCTCAAATTGGAACCCAAGTTTAGGAGCCATTTTTGGGCCCAGTTGTGGCGTTTTTTTCACACACGGGAAGCCAGATCTGGCTTTCACAGCTCCTCGTTGCGAGTAAAACAAATAAGCCTCTCAGTCGGTTCCAGTCTAAGTCCTGTGTCAGTCTTCCCCCAAAATTAGAACAGCAGGCAGCAAGGCGGCAAAGTGTGAACTTGTTTGGAACCGGAACTTTCTCTAACTGTGGAGGTCACTGGAGCTTCCCTACCTTTTCGATCAACTTTGCTGCCCCTCATCTTGGTTTTCAGATTCTCCAGGTTTTGGTGCAAGGCCTGAAGGCAGAAGAGGATAAAAGAAGGGTGCAGAGTCAACATCGGTGGAAACAGCTTGGAAAAGTTCAATGCTTTGAAACAAGTGTTTTTAAAAGCCTCTGACAGTGCCGTTTGGACAGAAATCAACTGCGGGACGAGACGAGTTCAACCCTGGTGTCGATTCGTTAAGGTTGCGCGCGACGCCCAAGCCAAACCACCTGAAAATTGCAAAGTGTATTTCCAGAATGTGAATAAGTGCGAGCGAAGCGAGCGAAACACCAGAGTAAATTCAACAAATTTAACTGATCAAGTGTTGATTTTGAGGGTTTTTTTCAACATTTTCGGGACTTTAGAAATTTTGAAAATTCGTTGAATGGTGCTGAATCCAGGGAAGAATTGCAACACGCAACCAAAAACGAAAGACAAAGAATCAAGGGCACCCAGCCTAAAAAGAAAGCAGAGTTTCTTCTGCTCAATCTTCTGTCAAATTTCAGTGTGCCTTGAATTTCTGTTTGGCCATTTTGGAAAATTAAAGACAAGAGCACGAAATCGAAGCTTTGTCAAAAAAAGTCGAATGGGAATGGAAATCGAGGCCGGGCGACTCTCAAGTCGTTCTGGCCATGATGAGAGGTCAGTGTAATTGTTTTTTTTTTGTAATTGTTTTTTTTTGAATTTTTGCAAGAACTGCAAACATAGATTTTTCCTTGGTCCGTCTGAAAAAGAATTTTCTCTTGCTTTTGTTTAATGTTTTCTTTACTTTTTGTCGGGATGATCTCTCGGTTGCAAGCTTCAGAAAGAAAATTTCGAGAAACCGCTTTAAACTAAAACACAAACAGTCAGCAAGTGTTTTGGTAAGTGCCCGGCAAGCTGTCGATTGACCAGAAAGACGGTGAAAAAAATGCAATCGGAACTAAAAGACATTATAAGAATGTGCATTTTGTCGTTTCGGCTGTTTTTCTGAGTGTGCATGTGCAAGAGTGTTGTGGATGTGTGTGTGTGAATTTGTTGCAACAAAGTGGGTTGGTTTGCGGGTGCATGTCTTTTTTTCTGTGCTTCATTTTTTGGTGCTGTTGGGTTGTAGTCTCTGTGCTTAAATTTTTCCGTTGCTGTTGGGTTGCTGTGAGGTGCTGCCTTCATTTTGGTCGCTGTGTTGGTGCCTTTCTGTGCCTTCACTTTTTGGTTGTGTTTTGCATTTTCTGTGTCTTCATTTTTGGTTCGCTGTGTGGTGCCTTTTCTGCACCTTCTTTTGGTCGCTGTGTGGTGCCTTTCTGTGCCTTCATTTTTGGTTGCTGTGTGTGCCGTTTCTGTGCCTTTTGGCTTTAGTGTGCAAGAAAAGTGTCAGTGTGTGGGTAAAGGGTGGTAAGGCATGGAGTCGCAGAATGACACCCAAAAAAAACAGTGACCTTGCAGTCTTGCAGTGGTGTCTGTGTGTGTGTGTGTGTGTGTTCACATCGTTTTCTTGAATGGGTGTGTGGTGTTGTGGTTTCGGCGTTTTGGCAGAGAGTTGTGTGTGTTATGGAGTGTGTTATTATGAGGTGCAAAGTGGCTTCAGTGGGTGGTGTGCGTTTGCGTGTCTGTCGGCTGGGTTCTGCTGGTGAAAGGTCTGTGGATTTGGAGACACAAAAAGAGGGCAAGGAATCAACTCCAAAAGGTAGGGAAGCCGAAGTGACCTCCACAGTGCGAGAAAGATCGCACGGGAACAATGCAAGACTGTTGTCTTGAATGCCAGCTAAAGACAAGTTTAGCAAGATAAGAACACGCGTATCAACCGCGTTTTTTGTTTCTTGAGTGTTGATGCAAACAGTATCGAAGAGAAAAAATCTTGTTTGTCTGTGAGTTGATTTTCAATTATTATTGAACTCAAATGGGTTCCAAAAGCAGCTCAATTCTGGGCACCGAAAACGGGCCCTAGATTTTGGATTTCCTGTGTGAACATACAAGGCCACCCAGGTTGGAGCCTCAAATTGGAACCCAAGTTTAGGAGCCATTTTTGGGCCCAGTTGTGGCGTTTTTTTCACACACGGGAAGCCAGATCTGGCTTTCACAGCTCCTCGTTGCGAGTAAAACAAATAAGCCTCTCAGTCGGTTCCAGTCTAAGTCCTGTGTCAGTCTTCCCCCAAAATTAGAACAGCAGGCAGCAAGGCGGCAAAGTGTGAACTTGTTTGGAACCGGAACTTTCTCTAACTGTGGAGGTCACTGGAGCTTCCCTACCTTTTCGATCAACTTTGCTGCCCCTCATCTTGGGTTTCAGATTCTCCAGGTTTTGGTGCAAGGCCTGAAGGCAGAAGAGGATAAAAGAAGGGTGCAGAGTCAACATCGGTGGAAACCGCTTGGAAAAGTTCAATGCTTTGAAACAAGTGTTTTTAAAAGCCTCTGACAGTGCCGTTTGGACAGAAATCAACTGCGGGACGAGACGAGTTCACCATGGTCGTTGATTCGTTAAGGGTGAGCGCGTAACGCCAAGCAAACCACCTGGAAAATTGCAAAGGGTATTTCCAGAATGTGAATAAGTGCGAGCGAAGCGAGCGAAACACCAGAGTAAATTCAACAAATTTAACTGATCAAGTGTTGATTTTGAGGGTTTTTTTCAACATTTTCGGGACTTTAGAAATTTTGAAAATTCGTTGAATGGTGCTGAATCCAGGGAAGAATTGCAACACGCAACCAAAAACGAAAGACAAAGAATCAAGGGCACCCAGCCTAAAAAGAAAGCAGAGTTTCTTCTGCTCAATCTTCTGTCAAATTTCAGTGTGCCTTGAATTTCTGTTTGGCCATTTTGGAAAATCAAAGACAAGAGAACGCAATCGAAGCTTTGTCAAAAAAGTCGAATGGAATGGAAAATCGAGGCTGCGACTCTCAAGTAATTCTGGCAATTGGATGGAAGGTCAGGGTTAAATTGTTGTTTTTTTTTTTCGCGCGTTGTTTTTTGTAATTGTAATTGGTTTTTTTTTTTTTGTTTTTTTTTTGTTTTTTTTTTTTTTTTTTTTTGTTTTTTTTTTTGTTTTTTTTTTTTTTTTTTTTTTTTGTTGTGTGTTTTTTTTTTTTTTTTTTGTAATTGGTTTTTTTTTTTAATTTTTGCAAGAACTGCAAAAACATTGTTTTTTCTTGGTCCGTCTGAAAAAAGAATTTTCTCTTGCTTTTGTTTAATGTTTTCTTGACTTTTTGTCGGCTTAAGAAAGAAAATTTCGAGAAACCGCTTTAAACTAAAACACAAACAGTCAGCAAGTGTTTCGGTAAGTGCCCGGCAAGCTGTCGATTGAGCAGAAAGACGGTGAAAAAATGCAATCGGAACTAAAAGACATTATAAGAATGTGCATTTTGTCGTTTCGGCTTTTTTCTAAGTGTGCATGTGCAAGAGTGTTGTGGATGTGTGTGTGTGTGTGTGTGTATGTGAATTTGTTGCAACAAAGTGGGTTGGTTTGCGGGTGCATGTCTTTTTTTCTGTGCTTCATTTTTTGGTGCTGTTGGGTTGTAGTCTCTGTGCTTAAATTTTTCGGTTGCTGTTGGGTTGCTGTAAGTTGCTGCCTTCATTTTGGTCGCTGTGTTGGTGCCTTTCTGTGCCTTTATTTTTGGTTGTGTTTTGCGTTTTTCTGTGTCTTCATTTTTGTTCGCTGTGTGGTTCCTTTTCTGCACCTTCTTTTGGTCGCTGTGTGGTGCCTTTCTGTGCCTTCATTTTTGGTTGCTGTGTGTGCCGTTTCTGTGCCTTTTGGCTTTAGTGTGCAAGAAAAGTGTCAGTGTGTGGGTAAAGGGTGGTAAGGCATGGAGTCGCAGAATGACACCCAAAAAAAACAGTGACCTTGCAGTCTTGCAGTGGTGTCTGTGTGTGTGTGTGTGTGTGTTCACATCGTTTTCTTGAATGGGTGTGTGGTGTTGTGGTTTCGGCGTTTTGGCAGAGAGTTGTGTGTGTTATGGTGTGTGTTGTTATGTGGGTGCAAAGTGGCTTCAGTGGGTGGTGTGCGTTTGCGTGTCTGTCGGCTGGGTTCTGCTGGTGAAAGGTCTGTGGATTTGGAGACACAAAAAGAGGGCAAGGAATCAACTCCAAAAGGTAGGGAAGTCGAAGTGACCTCCACAGTGCGAGAAAGATCGCACGGGAACAATGCAAGACTGTTGTCTTGAATGCCAGCTAAAGACAAGTTTAGCAAGATAAGAACACGCGTATCAACCGCGTTTTTGTTTTCTTGAGTGTTGATGCAAACAGTATCGAATAGAAAAAACCTTGTTTGTCTGTGAGTTGATTTTCAATTATTATTGAACTCAAATGGGTTCCAAAAGCAGCTCAATTCTGGGCACCGAAAACGGGCCCCAGATTTTGGATTTCCTGTGTGAACATACAAGGCCACCCAGGTTGGAGCCTCAAATTGGAACCCAAGTTTAGGAGCCATTTTTGGGCCCAGTTGTGGCGTTTTTTCACACACGGGAAGCCAGATCTGGCTTTCACAGCTCCTCGTTGCGAGTAAAACAAATAAGCCTCTCAGTCGGTTCCAGTCTAAGTCCTGTGTCAGTCTTCCCCCAAAATTAGAACAGCAGGCAGCAAGGCGGCAAAGTGTGAACTTGTTTGGAACCGGAACTTTCTCTAACAGTAAGTTCTCAAACTGCAGGAGATTGTTGGCCGAGTTGCTGAGTTCATAAGCTCCAAAACGTGTACACTTTCAGTTCCACAGGGGATTATAGTATCCAAAAAAGTGTAAAGTGCACTCAATTCAGCTGCTAAGTTGAGCTGACCTCGGAAACTGTACTTAAGGTTGAAGACTTGCTTCAACCTGTGCTTGTGTGCCGTGGCTCTCTAGCTCGTTCCCGCTCAAACCTCCAGAAAACAAGCCTAAACTGCTTGAGAAGCACCAATGGCCAAGATAAGGCCGCCCTTTTTTGAACCCGTGCTGAGGCCGAGGCGTGGAAAGGGAAAGTGTCTGCACTGACGCTCTCCGAGCGGCCGTGTGCAAGCAACGAAAATTCGAAACCTCAGGCAGCCCTAGCAAGCACGCTCAGAACTCCATTGGGTTGGCAAGAAAAGTTGCAAGCACTAAGCACAATACACACAAGTGCCAGAAAAGGCGCCTCTTCCTCCCGACGAGGCAGCTGGTGTGGCACACTACGCTGCAGTCTGCGCTGTGTGACTCCGGCGTTCTCACGTAGCTATGGCCATAGAGCAGGCCTGGAGCGCTGCTTGCAAGAAGCCATATTGTTACAGCCCGCGCAGCGGCCGATTTTTGAGACGGCACAAGAGCCCCAAAGGCTGCTGGCTGGCTTTTGGGCAGTGTGCTTCCCAGGTACTGGAAGCAATTTGGCTTGGCGTGCTTAGTTTGGCGCAGTTTAAGGCCCACAAGGCTGCTCAACGGTCTGCAGCCACCGAGTCAGGAACCTCAGATCGAAGCCCCGCGCAGCGGCTGATTTTTTTGAGAGCACTTCAAGCAGGTTTACCCCGTGACTACACTTGATGCAGAACCCACAGCAAAGTGATAGGCCCAGTCACTTCTGGATGCTGGGATGGTCGAATTAGCAGTTCCTCACATCCCTTCTGGGCCTTCTAGCGAAGGTTCCGGCAGCCGTTTGCAGGGCTTATCACTTCTGGGCCTTCTGGAGAAGTTTTAGGCAGCAGTTTGAAAGCCTACTTACTGCTAGGCCTTCCGGAGAAGTTCTAGGCAGCATTTTAAGAAGCCTAATCACTCTAAGCCCTCCAGCGAAGGTTGAGGCAACAGTTTGAGAAAGCCTAATCACTTCTGGGCCCCAAAGAGCCGTCAATAGATGCGTTGCTTGGCATCCAGAAACTTAAAGACACTGTGGTTCCTCAAATTTTTGCGACTGCAAACCTGTCACAGAATGGGCAGTTTGCGCACTGCCTCTCAGGTTCTGTGAGAGCCAATGTGTGAAAGTTCCTGTCTAAGGACATGTTAACTTTGTTGTCCTGCATGCTGGCTCAGAGTTGTGTGTGTGTGTAGTTGGAGGAACTCCGTAGTTGTGCCTTGGAGGCTCGACGGGAGTGCTGCTTCAAGTGGGAAAGCCTTTTGAAGTGCTTGAGTTGTAGGGATGTGTGTCTGGAAGCTGTAGGAGTGACTGTGCACGTTTTTGCTTGCTTTAGGTGTAGTTGGGTAGGTCCCGAGAACTCCCACTGACGTTTGAGTTTGTTTTGTGGTTGTGGAGAACACGTGGCAGAGCAGAGTTTTCACCTGTGTGTAAAGAGTTTCACTGACGAAGCCTCCGGCTTATGACTTTGGCTCAAGTCGTGAGAAAAAGAGGGTTCAGCGCGCTGCTGCTGTGTTTTCACATGGTAGCGGAGCGTGTGTAGCACGCTCGTAGAAACTAGGAAGCCATGGCTGACCCCGGGCTGTCAACCCCTGTGCCTGAAGACGAAGACGACGAAGCTTTGTTTGGCCCCGGCGGTGCCCAGGACGGGCAACAACCGCCAACACAACCCACTGGAGCTTCTGCTTCAGCGGGAGGACCCGCCACGGTCGTTGGACTTGACCCTCAACTCCAGCAGATGATGGTCCAGATGATGCAGAGTCAGCAAATGATGATGCAGAATCAGCAACAGACACTTCAAGTTCTGGTGGCAAAGATGGAGGCCGACGAGAGAAGGAGACGTGAGCAGGAAGCATTGTCGGCAGCTGTGAGCAACCCATTTGGGGGTGCTTCAAGTGCAGCAGCTGCTGGAAGTCCCACGGCAAAGGCTTCTGCTCCTCCACCGGCGCCATCACAGAACCTGCATGTTGGAAGTAACCGTGCAGAGAAGTATCTGCCAGCATTGCCGCTCATCGATAATGTGTCGATGGGAAAAGGGCGTGTGAGAGAGTTGGAGGAGTACCATCGGTGGTGCGAGGTGCTTGCTTCCTGGCTGGCGTTGATAGACGACAACTATGTCAATGAGTTGCGCCAGGCAATGACGCATGACCGTGAGATCAAGCAGTCTGACATGGCAGTTCCGGTAGCATCGCGTTCGGCAAGGTTGTTTTACTACCTGCAACAAAGTCTGCAGAAGTTCGAACGTGGGATGGAACTGGTGAGAAGCACGTCGATGCGTCAAGGACAAGCTGCTTGTGGTTATGAGGTGATGCGTCAAATGCACCAGACCTTCAGCATTGTCTCTCGCATGGAGGCCATTGCTGTGAGAGATGAAGCTCTTCGCCTAACTTCGAAGGCGAGTTCGTACAAGCGACCGCTTGACTGCGTCCGCTTCCTTGAGGACGAGCTTGGAAAGTAGACCAGAAGCTGCATCGGTTCCCTGAACTGAGGCTTGGGGCATCTGATCGGTCCACCCTTCTTCTTCAATCGGTCAGCCCAGAGTGTAGGCATTACGTTGTCCTGCATGGGAAGTCTGGGAGCTGGGAGGAACTGGTTGAAAGCATCCGGTTCTACGAGGAGCAAACCCGATTGTGTGATGCTGGTTCGCTGAATGCAGTTGGGGAGCGTGGCCTCTGTTGGAACTGTGGCAAATCGGGCCATATGAGTTGGCAGTGCCCAGACAAGAGCCCTGGAAAGGGGAAGAAGAGGGATGAACCGAAAGGTGGAAAGCCTTCTGGTTCCAAGAATCGAGAGAAGAGCCCTAAAGGGAAGGGCAAAGGCAAAGGGAAGACAGACAAAGGAAAGGGTGGAAAGCCCAAGGGGAAGCCAAAGAACAAAGGAAAGCCCAAGGGCCGAGCTGTGGAAGACGAGCAGTCTGACCAGGT